>VWZI01011218.1:61542-71820 GCA_013396835.1 Psilopogon haemacephalus | reverse complement strand
ACCCCCAGGTCCTGTTCCTCAGGGCTGCTCTCAGCCATTCCCCACCCAGCCTGGAGTTGAGCAGAGCCAAGGGGCAGAATCCCCTCCCTTGTGCTGCTTGTGCTGGGGGCTGCAGAGCTGCAGACAGTGCTGCAGGTTGGGTGTGAGGAGAGCAGAGCCAAGGGGCACAATCCCCTCCCTTGCCCTGCTGCCCACAGCTGCTCTTGCTGCAGCCCAGCACAGGGTTGCTGTCTGGGCTGCACTCACACTGCAGCCTCATCTTCAGCTTCTCATTCCCTCTCCTTCCCCAGACTTGCTGCTGTACAGGTGGTGTGTGAGGAGAGCAGACTAAAGGGGCAGAATCACCTTTTGCTTGGCTCTGCTTGGACCCGAGGCTCTCCAAGGTCTTTCCCAGCCCAAAGCAGTCGGTGGCTCTATGCCTGCTCTAATGCTGCATCTTCTGAGCAGCGTTTTGCAGCCTCAGCTGTCACTCCACTGTCACCAGCAGCAATTTGGAGCCGGCAGCAGCGGTGGCAGGGGAGTTATCAGGGCAATCCAGCCCCCACCCTCTCATTCCAAAGGTCTCCACCCGCAAATTGCCACTGCAGAAATCTCTTGTTGGAGGCAGGGAGGTGAAGAAAGCTTTGCTGGGAAACCACAGCTAGAGAGGCTGGCCGGGAAAGGCAGGATTAATTGGGCTGCTTAGCTCATGGTGCTTCTGCTTGCTTCTCTGAGTGCTGCTGATTACCTGATGCAGAAGGGAGTGAAAATTAGTAACTGTCCCCTAAAGAGGCTGCAGAAGTGCTGCAGCACAAAGCTTGGCTGCTGGGACAGAAGGCTCCTTCTCTGCAGCCTTTGCAGACTTCTGTCTGGATGTGTTGCTGTGTGCCCTAAGCTAGCTTGGATGCTCCTGCTCTGGCAGGGGGGTTGGACTGAATCATAGAATCATAGAATGCTTTAGGTTGGAAGAGACCTCAGAGATCAGCCAGTTCCAACCCCCCTGTGCCATAGGCAGGGACACCTCCCACTAGAACAGGTCACACAAGGACTCATCCAACCTGGCCTTGAACACATCCAGGGAGGGAGCAGCCACAACCTCCCTGGGCAACCTGTTCCAGTGCCTCACCACCCTCACTGTGAAGAATTTCTTCCTAACATCCCGTTCAAATCTCCCCTCTGCCAATTTGAACCCATTCCTCCTCATCCTGTCATCACCAGACCTTGTGAACAGTCCCTCCCCAGCCCTCCTGTAGCCCCCCTCAGATACTGGTAGGCTGCTCTAAGGTCTCCTCGAAGCCTTCTCTTCTCCAGGCTGAAAAGCCTCAACTCTCTCAGCCTGTCCTCATAGCAGAGCTGCTGCAGCCCTCTGAGCATCTTGGTGGCCTCCTCTGGACTCTCTCCAACAGTTCCATGTCCTTCCTATGCTGAGGGCTCCAGAACTGCACACAGACTTGATGAGCTTTTTGGGTCCCTTCCAACCCCTGCCATCCTGTGAGCCTGATCCCAGCCTGTCCCCACAGGGGAGCTTCTGCAGCCCTCTGAGCATCTCTGTGGCCTCCTCTGGACCCTCTCCAACATCTTCCCCATCCCTGTGCATCACCCAGAAGCGATCTGCTGCCAGGCTGTGAGCTTGCTAATGACAGCCCTGGGGGCTCACCCAGAGCCACCCTTGGCCAAGTGACACACCTGGGAGCAGGTCCAGCTCCTGCCTTAGCCCCGGATGCCAACAGGGGAGGGCATCTGCAAGCCCTGCGGGCTGGTGGCATCAGATGGGCCACGGCTCACAGAGCTATCTCCAGCTGGGAGAGATCCAGGCGAGATCTAAGGGTGGACCTTTTCCCACTTCTGACAGCAAGGAAGCAATGATCTCAGCCTTCCTGGCAGGCAGGGCCCAAGCCACGAGCTCCACACCGCTGATGCTACATTTTCCTGCTGGCTTTAGCCGGGAGCTGGCAGCAGGGACAAAAGGGCTGCCCGGGCAGAGCTGGCAGTGGAGCATGGTATAAAGCAGCTGGTCAAGTCAGCATCTCTGTGACTCAGAGAGGCACTTGCTGCTGTGCCTTTTAATCAGCCAAATAAACTGCAGCAAGCCCCTGAAGTAGATGGCAGCAGGAAACGAGAAGCGGCGCCGTGGGCGTGGGCAGGGGACCCCTGGGGGATGCTTCATCTGCCCTTCCCCTGCATCCTTCTGCCACCCATTCCATTCAGCAGCTCCTTTCCCTGCATCCTTCTGCTGCTCATTCCATCCAGCAGCTCCTTTCCCTGCATCCTTCTCCTGCCCATTCTACCCAGCAGCTCCTTTCCTTGCATCCTTCTGCCACCCATTCCATCCAAGAGCTTCTTTCCCTGCATCCTTCTGCTGCCCATTCCATTCAGGAGCTTCTTTCCCTGCATCCTTTTGCCACCCATTCCATCCAGCAGCTCCTTTCCATGCATCCTTCTGCTGCCCATTCCATCCAGGAGCTCCTTTCCCTGCATCCTTCTGCCACCCATTCCATTCAGGAGCTTCTTTCCCTGCATCCTTCTGCCACCCATTCCATCCAGGAGCTCCTTTCCCTGCATCCTTCTGCCACCCATTCCATCCAGCAGCTCCTTTCCCTGTATCCTTCTGCCACCTATTCCATCCAGCAGCTCCTTTCCCTGTATCCTTCTGCCACCTATTCCATCCAGCAGCTCCTTTCTGCCCAGCTTCCACCTCCTTCCCAGAGCAAATCCAGGAGAGCATCCTGCAGAGCAGCTGCTTGTTACTGCCAGGAGGGTGGAGGTAGCTGAAAGAGAGGCAGCTCCAGCCCATCAGCAAGGGCCAGCACAAGCCTGCTTAGGAGGCTGGAAGCAGCATTCCCACTCATCTTGTCACATTAAACAGGTACAAGTCCCCAGCCTCCCTCCAGCTGCTGCACATCACCAGCTGAAGTCACCAAGGCATAACATAACTGCCCAGGTGAGCTCCAGCAGAGGTGCCAGAACCTCCCTCCCAAAGTGATGCCTCTGGGAGCACCTCCTGAAGCAAGGCACAGCACAGCACAGCTGGGGCTCAGCACAAGCACAGACACACACACCCCAAAAAGAAATAGGTCAGGAGGAAACGTGCCTGCAGACAGCACTGAGGGAGGGGGAGTCAGAGGGCTGCAGCACAACTCACAGAGGCACAGCACAGAAGGGCTTGGAAGGGACCTCTGGAGATCATCATCCAGCCCAACCCTCAGAATCACAGAATCAGTCAGGGTTGGAAGGGACCACAAGGATCATCCAGTTCCAACCCTCAGAATCACAGAATCAGTCAGGGTTGGAAGGGACCACCTGGAGATCATCCAGTCCAACCCCTCCTGCCAGAGCAGGGTCACCCAGGGCAGGTTGCCCAGGATGGTGTCCAGGTGGGTTTGGAATGACTCCAGAGATGGAGACTCCACAACCTCTCTGGGCAGCCTGTTCCAGGGCTCCATCATCCTTAAAGTAAAGAAGTTTCTCCTCAAGATTAGATGGAACTTTCTGGTGGCCTTGCAATGCTTCTAGGCTGACTAGAAAGCTGAGGACAGAGTTTTGAGCAGGGCCTGTTGGGACAGGCCAAGGGGGGATGGTTGGAAACAGAGAAGGAGCTTGAGAGTGGAGAGAAGAGAGAAATATTTGTCCCTGAGGGTGGGGAGAGCCTGTGCCAGGCTGCCCAGAGAGGTGGGAGCTGCCCCATGGCTGGCAGCAGTGCAGCTGAGGCTGTTTGTGGCTGTGAGCAGCCTGCTCTGGTTGGGGCTGTCCCTGCTGAGTGCAGGGGGTTGGACTGGAAGAACTTTGGGAGTCCCTTCTCACCCACAGCAGTCTGGGATCCTGTACCCCAGCACACCTCAAACCACCTTGCAGGGCAGCAGCACATCTTCACCAGGCTGAGCCTGCTCAACTTTGTGCCCATTATCCCTTTGCCCTGTCCCTGGGTACCACCAGAAATGCCTGTTCCCATCCTCCTGCCACCCACCCTGTAAGCATTGACCAGTACTGATGACTGCACTCCCCCTCACTCTTCTCTTCTCTTCTCTTCTCCAGGCTAAATTCTCTCAGTCTTCCCTCACCACAGAGATGTTTCCAGTCCCCTCACCCCCTTCTGCAGCCCTCTGCTGTACCCCCAGCCCCTTGTAGGTCGATGCTTTGCACCCTGACTCTGCACAGGGCTGTAAGGATGGCACTATTTATAAATGGCCCTTTAAAAATAGCAATGTCACTCTCCCTAAGTGCCTGATTTTAGGTTTTTTTATTCATTTCTCAAAGACAGGTGAGAAGGGGAGGAGGGGGGGGAGGTGGAGTTCTGCATTATACATGGCAAGAGTCATTTCTCATTAGGCTCCTGGCAGCTACACCATCCCCACGCCACTGGGAGCAAGGAACCAACAGCACAGGAGGTTGCAGCTCAACAAAAGGGACAACTTCTTGCCTGAAAGGGTCACAGAACACTGGCACAGGCTGCCCAGAGAGGTTGTGGAGTCTCCTTGTCTGGAGATTTCCCAGACTCTGCCTGGATGTGTTGCTGTGTGCCCTGAGCTAGATTGGATGCTCCTGCTCTGGCAGGGGAGTTGGAGTCAATGATCTCCTTGGGTCCCTTCCAACTCCTGCCATCCTGTGAGCCTGATCCCAGCCTGACCCCACAGTGGAGCTTCTGCAGCCCTCTCAGCATCTCTGTGGCCTCTTCTAGACCCTCTCCAACACTTCCCCATCCCTGTGCATCCCTCGATTGGATGGTCCTGCTCTGGCAGGGGGCTTGGACTCGATGATCTCCTTGGGTCCCTTCCAACCCTGGTCCTGCTGTGGAAGGGGGTTTGGACTTGATGATCTCCTTGGGTCCCTTCCAACCTCTGCCATCCTGTGAGCCTGTGATGGCCTCCAGAGGTCACTTCCAACCCCTTTCAGTCAGTGATCCTGTGGTGCAGATGCCCTGGGTGCTGCCAGCCTCATAGAATGGGGAAAAGCAAGGGATGACCTCCAGAACCACCAAGGGGCTCCAAAGCCATCAAAGGCATCCTGGGAAGGCAGTTGCTGACCACTAAAGCTTCCCTTCCAACCCTGGTCCTGCTCTGGCAGGGGGCTTGGAGTCGATGATCTCCTTGGGTCCCTTCCAACCCTGGTCCTGCTCTGGCAGGGGGCTTGGACTCGATGATCTCCTTGGGTCCCTTCCAACCCTGGTCCTGCCCTGGCAGGGAGCTTGGACTCAATGATCTCCTTGGGTCCCTTCCAACCCCTGACATCCTGTGAGCCTGTGACAACGTGCAACTGGGGTTGGAATCTCTCCAGAGAAGGAGGCTCCACAACCCCCCTGGGCAGCCTGCTCCAGGGCTCTGTCACACTCATTCCTCATTTCCCCATGGGAATCATCTCCCAGGGGTATCTTCCCCTGCCATGGCACAGTTTGAAGGCTCAGCTTGCCAGGCTGCTGGGCCAGCTCATTTCAGCTATGCTGTCACCTAGAGAGGTTGGACCAGATGATCCCTTCCCACCTGGCATCAGGGACTCTGTGCAGGTCTGATGGCTGCTCTGGCTGCTCTTAGCCTCCATCCCACAGCCCCTTGGCAGGAGGAGGCTGCTGGCTGAGCTGGCTGCCAGGGCAGGTTGTAAAACCATCCCCAGGGAGCAGAGCAGCACATGTGCATGGCAGGGGGAGGGATGGAAGGAGATGAATGTGTAAAGTAGATGAATAAGCAGATAAAATGACACATTTAACTGGGAGAGCCTGGAGCTGTTTTGCCAGAGATGGAATCTTCTCTTAGTCACCAGGGACAGAAGGGGCAGGCAGCCAAGGACTGGGGGTTTTGTGCTGTGAGCCTTCACTGGCAGCCCAGAGGAATCACTCAGGGCTTGCCTGGGGTGCAGCCTCACCTCCTGCTGCTGAAGGGCACCTCGGTGCCCAGCCACAGGGACTCCAGTGGCAGCCCAGTGAGTGGCAGGAGGCTGGAGCCAGGCTCTGCTGGGTGATGCCCACTCACTTGCTCCAGCCCCTCAATGTCCTTCCTGGAGTGCAGCCTTGAGGAAAAGGACCTGGAGGTCTGGGTGGATGAGAAGCTGAAGATGAGGCTGCAGTGTGAGTGCAGCCCAGAGAGCAACTGTGTGCTGGGCTGCAGCAAGAGCAGCTGTGGGCAGCAGGGCAAGGGAGGGGATTGTGCCCCTTGGCTCTGCTCTCCTCACACCCCACCTGCAGCACTGTCTGCAGCTCTGCAGCCCCCAGCACAGGAAGGACATGGAACTGCTGGAGAGAGTCCAGAGGACCTCACACCAAACAACTTTCTCCTCCTGCTCAGGTGGAGCCTCCTGACTTCCAGTCTGTGCCCATTGCTCCTTGCCCTGTCCCTGGGCACCACTGAGCAGAGTCTGGCCCCAGCCTCTTGCTCCCAGCCTTCAGCTCTTGCTGAGCATTGCTCAGCTCCCCTCTGGGGTTGCTCTCCTGCAGGCTCTCAGCCCCAGGGGCTCTCAGCTTTAGCTCCTCCCAGAGCTGCTCCAGGCCCCTCAGCATCTTTGCAGCCTCCCCTGGAATCTCTTAAGCAGTTCCCTGTCCCTTTGGAACTGGAGAGTCCAGAACTGGAAAGAGGGCCCCAAGTGCAGCCTCACTAGGGCAGAGCAGAGGAAGAAGAACTGAGCACAAGGTCAGTTGTGTGTCCCCAGCAAATCTCAGTGGGGTCCTTTCTGTCTTGCTAAATAAATAGAGCATGATAGAAACAACAACCACTCCTCTGCATGCAGCCCTGACTGTCCACAGGAGCCTTCAGCCTCATTTGATGCTCATTAACTTCCCCTGACCAACAGCCAGGAAAGAACAGAGCCATTCCCTGCTGCAGTTGGTGATGATGGAGGAGAAGCTGGACCTGGCCACCCACATGTGGCATCTGCAGTGCCCCCACTGAAGCCTGGCAGCCACCTCATGCACCTGAGTGGAGCAGGAGGACCCTGGTGGTTGGGGTTAAGTTAAAGCAGCTTGCAAGATCAGCTTCATTTCTGGCTCTGCTTGCTCTTTACAAGCTGATTTTATGTTGGTTTTTTTTTTTTTTTTAAGTTTATTTGTTGTTTTAGTTCTTCCCTCCCTCCTCCCTTCACTTGTGAGCCTTGACAAGGAATAATTTTCTTGGAGCCCTTCACCATGAGAGTGGTGAGAGGCTGGAATGGGTTGCCCCTGCAGGGAGGTGTTTGGGGCCAGATCCCTGGAGGTGTTTTTGGCCAGGCTGGCAGAGGCTGTGGGCAGCCTGCTCTAGGGTAGGGTGTCCCTGGGCATGGCAGGGGGGTTGGGACTGGCTGATCCTTGTGGTCCCTTCCAACCCTGATTGATTCTACGATCAGAAGCGGGTTCAAGTCTGATGGGCAGGAGGCAGAGATTCTATGACCATTCAACCATTCTCTAATTCCACCAAGTCTGGTGCTAAGCCATGTCCCTGAGCACCACATCTCTGTCTCCTGCCCATCAGTCTTGAACCCACTTCAGGGTTGGAAGGGACCACAAGGATCAGCCAGTCCCAACCCCCCTGCCATGCCCAGGGACACCCTACCCTAGAGCAGGCTGCCCACAGCCTCTGCCAGCCTGGCCAAAAACACCTCCAGGGATCTGGCCCCAAACACCTCCCTGCAGGGGCAACCCATTCCAGCCTCTCACCACTCTCATGCTCAACAACTTCCTCATCACATCCAGTCTGAATCTCCTCACCTCCAGCTTTGTTCCGTTCTCCCTAGTCCTGTCACTTCCTGATATCCTCAAAAGTCTCTCCCCAGCTTTTCTGTAGCTCCCTTCAGATGCAGGAAGGCCACCAGAAGGTCCCCTGGGAGCCTCCTCTTCTGCAGCCTGCACAGCCCCAACTCTTTCAGGCTGTGCTCACAGCAGAGCTGCTGCAGCCCTCTGAGCATCCTCGGGGCCCTTCTCTGCACACCTCCAGCATCTCCACATCCCTCTTGTCCCAGGGGCTCCAGCACTGGATGCACTACTCCAGGTGGGCTCTCAGCAGAGCACAGCAGAGGGGCAGAATCACCTCCCTGGCCCTGCTGCCCACACTGCTCCTGCTGCAGCCCAGCCTCTGCTTGCCTTTCTGCCCTGCAAGTGCACACTGCTGCCTCATCTTGAGCATCTTCATGGCCCTTCTCTGGACACCTCCAGCACCTCCACATCCCTCTTGTCATAAGGGCTCCAGCACTGGATGCAGTACTCCAGGTGGAGTCCCACTCAGCAGCTGCACCCAGCCTCCTATTAAAGACTTCACCTCCTCAGCCCCCAGATGAGTGTTCTCACACCACACCAGCCCAGGCTGTTCCAGTGGCAACTAATTGCTAACAAGCTCATTACAAGATGAAAGCAGCAGGAAGTGTCAGGCTGGAAAGTTGTTTTCTTCTTCTTTTTTCTTTTTTTTTTTTTTCCTTTTTTCCCCCTTTCTCCTGCTTGTCTGCAAAGTGAACAGCTGGGCCACAGCAACCTGCAGGACTCATCTAATTAAACAGCAGAAAAAAAAACCAAAAACCCAAAACCTCCATCGATGGCACAAAACCTTCTTCCACTCAGGCAGAAATGTTCCCTCCTCAAAGTTCAGCAGAACTTTGCAGGTTCTCAGACCCTTTCCAACCGCTGAGCTCAGAGGGGAGGCTGAAGAGTCATGATCTGAGCCCAGCTGGGTGCTGGGAGGAGGGGTTGGGGAAATAATTAGCTAAGATGAGGATGCAAGGCAGATGTTGGCAAGGTGACTTTGCTGAAGGTATCATAGAATCCTAGAATCAGTCAGGGTTGGAAGGGACCACAAGGATCAGCCAGTCCCAACCCCCCTGCCATGCCCAGGGACACCCTACCCTAGAGCAGGCTGCCCACAGCCTCTGCCAGCCTGGCCCCAAACACCTCCAAGGATCTGGCCCCAAACACCTCCCTGCAGGGGCAACCCATTTTCCAGCCTCTCACCCCTCTCATGCTCAGCAACTTCCTTCTCACCTCCACTCTGAATCTCCCCACCTCCAGCTTTGCTCCATTCCCCCCAGTCCTGTCACTCCCTCACAGCCTCAAAAGTTCCTCCCCAGCTTTTCTGTAGCCACCTTCAGATCCTGGAAGGCCACCAGAAGGTCCCCTGGGAGCCTCCTCTTCTGCAGCCTGCACAGCCCCAACTCTTTCAGGCTGTGCTCACAGCAGAGCTGCTGCAGCCCTCTCAGCATCCTCGGGGCCCTTCTCTGCACACCTCCAGCAGGGAGACCTTCTGGTGGCCTTGCAGTGCTTCAAGGATCCAGTAGAAAACTGGAGACAGAGTTTTGAGCCTGTTGGGACAGGCCAAGAGGAGATGGTTGGAAGCTGAGAGAGGGAGCTTGAGAGCAGAGAGAAGGGAGAAATGTTTGCCCTTGGGGTTGGGGAGAGCCTGTGCCAGGCTGCCCAGAGAGGTGGGAGCTGCCCCATGGCTGGCAGCAGTGCAGCTGAGGCTGTTTGTGGCTGTGAGCAGCCTGCTCTGGTTGGGGCTGTCCCTGCTGGCTGCAGGAGGTTGGATTGGATGAGCTTTGCAGGTTCCTTCCAAGCCAAATCATTCTGTGACCCCATCAGCGATGGAGCAGAGTTGCCTCACCCCTGGCTGGGCTGCAGCCACAGAGGAGCTGCTGGCACTCAGCTGCCTCTTGACCCCTTGGACTAAACATTTTGGCAGTCCCTTCCCACCCAAACCACTCTACTGTGCTGTGATTCTCTGCATGCAACACTGATCCCCAAAGCACTCCCCTCCAGTCCACCCACCCCTGCATCCCAGCACACCACAAATCACCTTGCAGGGCAGCAGCACATCTTCATCAGGCTGAGCTTTGGCCTCATCGTGCAGCAGCTTCCCTCCCTCCCAGCCACTTTTTTTTTGCTGCTGCTATGCTTTATATTGACCAGATTCAGGAGTCAAAGCTCGGCAAGGGAGCTCTGTGCAGGATGCAATCAGCTTGCTACAGGCAGGCTGCACACACACACACACACACCTGTGGTAAAAAGCATTCATTGGTGTCAATAGAAAATTAGCAAAGAGCTAGGAAAAAGTGTTTAAGTAGATTTAAGGCACTGGCTGGAATGTGCTGTGGCTGTGCCATCACCCAAGAAACACAAACAAAACCAAGAAGCTAACTGATTACCAGCAGGGCAAGGGAGGGGATTCTCCCCCTTTACTCTGCTCTCCTCAGACCCCACCTGGAGTACTGTGTGCAGTTCTGCAGCCCCCAGCACAGGAAGGACATGGAACTGCTGGAGAGAGTCCAGAGGAGGGCCAGAAAGATGCTCAGAGGGCTGCAGCAGCTCTGCTATGAGGACAGGCTGAGAGAGTTGGGGCTGTGCAGCCTGGAGAAGAGAAGGCT
>VWZI01011218.1:51383-61404 GCA_013396835.1 Psilopogon haemacephalus | reverse complement strand
GAGGTTGTGGCTGCTCCCTCCCTGAATGTGTTCAAGGCCAGGCTGGATGAGGTCTTGAGCAACCTGATCTAGTGGGAGGTGTCCCTGCCTGTGGCACAGGGGGGTTGGAACTGGCTGATCTTTAAGGTCTCTTCCAACCTAAACCATTCTATGATTCTGTGATAACAGACACTCTGCCTAGACATAAATCAAAGGATAAGGATCCTGCAAATTCCTCTACCAAGGATGCTACAGCTGCTCGACAAGGACCAATTGTGTGGGCTGAAGACTGCACAGACTCCTTAGCCAAGTTCACCGAGAGGACACTTGGAGGATGACTTCCTTACTTCATCCAAGGGACCACCAGAGGGGGTACGGAGGGCCCCCAGGAACCAACATGCATGTGCAAGGACCACTTAGGATTTTAAACACTGTTTGCACAGGTATTAGAATTTTTTTGCACATGTATTAGGAACATGTAATAAAAATGTGTGTAGCTTTTGTTTGTGGTGTGCAGTGTGGAGTGGAAAACCTTCCCCCCAGCCCCCTCCCCTGCACCCAGCGCTGTTTCACTTTTGCTACCCAATAAAAGAAATGAGCTTTGGAAAATAAAATCTCTGGCTCATTTATTACACACACACACACCTCCTTTCATACCCCCCCTCTCCCTCTGCTCTGGCTGGAATCTTCCCCACGTCAGCAGGCAGGAGCCTGTTTCCTTGATGTCTGACATCCAAAGGGCATTGCCTGGCCAAAGCTGGAGGAGAGGAGGATGAAAACCCAACCCCAGCAGCCCAAAGCTCACAGGCACGGGGGTGCCTCAGCAGCACTTCTAAAGCCAACAGCTCGCCACACGTCTGAGTGTTTTGTCTGGGCTTTAAACTCGCTCGCTCCCGTTCAGTTGCTGGGAAACTGCAGCATCTGAGGCACCTCGCAGCCTCCTGCGCGCACTCCTCGGCGACTGGCAGGGGTCAAAACTGTCAACCTCAGCCCAGCCAGAGCTAGCAGGGAGCTGAGCCCAGCCTCTGATCCCCTGGGATTGGGGAAATGAGAGGTGAAGACCCCAGCGAGGCACTGCTGCTCCCTCTCTCTCCTCAGTGCTGGGCTTGGCAAGAGCCAGATTCCAGCAGTCCCTCTAATGACCTGGCTGAGCACACATGGTTGGGTCTCCTCTTGGTCACCATCTCAGCTTCTCTTTGATGAGACAGGCAAGGAATGGAGGCCAAAGAAGCAAAACCACTTAAAAAAAAAAAAATTTAAAAAAAATGTGGAGAGGAATTATTGGATGGAAGGGGCTGGAAGGGACCTCCAGAGATCATCCAGGAGTCTCCATCCCTGGAGGTGTTCAAGACAAGCCTAGATGAGCACTGAGTGCCATTGGGTAGGGCTGGGGGATAGGTTGGACTGGGTGAGCTTGGAGGTTGCTTCCAACCTGGCTTATTCTATTCTATTCTATTCTATTCTATTCTATTCTATTCTATTCTATTCTATTCTATTCTATTCTATTCTATTCCATTCCATTCCATTCCATTCCATTCCATTCCATGCCATGCCATGCCATGCCATTCCATGCCATGCCATTCCATTCCATTCTATTCTATCCTATTCTATTCGTTCCATTCCATTCTATGACTCTGCAGGGTGCTCCCTCCCGCCCCTTTTCTGCCTCTCCTCTCCACCCCTTGCTCCAGGAGCACACTCAGCAGCGTGGGGGCTTGAGCACACCCCAGCAGCACCTTCCCTGCGAGACAATCACCACCCAAGGCAGGATGAGAAGGCAACAAGGAAGATTCCCCAAAACAGCATCACCCAGGAGGCTAATAGAGAGGTAGAGCAATGAGTCAGGCAGGCTGCAAACCACAGAGAGAGAGAAGCACATCAGCTGCTATTTTTACTGCCTGGGTAGCTCACAATCCACCACCCACCCACCCACTCCAACCTCACAGCTCTCCCCCACCGCTTGGCATCTTTCTGCCTGTCTCCTCCGACCCCCCTTGCAACCCTCTCCAGAGGTTTCCAGCAGCAGCAGAGCTGTTCCCGAAGGTCAGAGAAGCTTTAGCAAACCCAAAGTGCTGCTTCATCGTGTGAAGTGATCACCTCGGCAGGCCCTGCTGGGGATGTGAACGCCCACAATGAGGTATTTACTACTAACTCCCACTTTTTCTCCTCTCCAGCCCTAAAACTGGCAACGCGTTTTTAGCTGATCAACATCCCCAACGGCAGGCACAGGCAGCTCCAAACTGTCCCAGGCTTTTGTGCCACCCAGCCAAAGCTCTGGATCACATTGGGTGCTTCTGTGCTCCACAACCTCCCTGGGCAACCTGTGCCAGTCTCTCCCCACCCTCAACCTGTGCCATTCTCTCCACACCCTCAATCTGTGCCAGTCTCTCTCCACCCTCAATCTGTGCCATTCTCTCCCCACCCTCAACCTGTGCCAGTGTCTCATCACCCTCAACCTGTGCCAGTTTCTCATCACCTTCAACCTGTGCCATTCTCTCCCCACCCTCAACCTATGCTGGTTTCTCATCACCCTCAACCTGTGCCATTCTCTCCCCACCCTCAACCTGTGCCATTCTCTCCCCACCCTCAACCTGTGCCAGTCTCTCCTCAGCCTCACTCTAAAGAATTTCTTCCTCATCTCCACTCTCAATTTCTCCTTTCCCAACTCAAAGCCTCTCATCCTGGCATTACAGCCCTTAGAATCATAGAATCACAGAATCAGTCAGGGTTGGAAGGGACCACAAGGATCAGGCAGTCCCAACCCCCCTGCCATGCCCAGGGACACCCTACCCTAGATTAGGCTGTCCCCAGCCTCTGCCAGCCTTGTCAAAAGTCCCTCTCTGATGGCCATAGGAAGAGAGCAACAGAAAAGAAGAAAGAGCAGCAGGGAGATGATGGAGAGGGATGAGCAGAGAAAGTCACCTGGCACGATGCAGAGCACCAAGAAGCCTTCTCCAGAGGTTGTGCCAACTCAGGGGCACAGATAGGGCTTGGGGACAGCTGGGAGCAAACAGAAAAAAAGCCAAACAGCCAAGACAGGAGCATCCCTCAGGGCTGTCCCTCTCCACATTCTGCTTGCCTGGCACAAAAAAAAAAATAAAGCCACAACAAAGCCTCTGCCCTCCAGGGCCACCAAAACACAGTCCCTTGGAGTCAGCAAGGTCACACTTTCAGTGGCTGGAAACTGCCATTTAGTTATTTAATGAGAGAGCAGCGAGCAGAAGCCTCTGACCCCGAGGCAGCCTCCTGCAACACAAACCCAGCCCTGAGCAGCAGGGAGCCAACTCTGTCCTCTAAAGCTTGGGGACTCTGTGACTTGCACAGGGGTGAGAAGGTTGGACTGGATGATGCTGGTGGTGAGCACAGTGCTCAGATGTTGTGCTGAGGGATTTGGTTTAGTCAAGGACTTGTCAGTGGGAAACTAATGGAGCACTTCTGCTAGGAGGACAGCCTGAAAGAGTTGGGGCTGTGCAGGCTGGAGAAGAGGAGGCTCCCAGGGGACCTTCTGGTGGCCTTCCAGGACCCGAAGGGGGCTACAGAAAAGCTGGGGAGGGACTTCTGAGGCTGTGAGGGAGTGACAGGACTAGGGGGAATGGAGCAAAGCTGGAGGTGGGGAGATTCAGAGTGGAGGTGAGGAGGAAGTTGCTGAGCATGAGAGTGGTGAGAGGCTGGAATGGGTTGCCCCTGCAGGGAGGTGTTTGGGGCCAGATCCCTGGAGGTGTTTTTGGCCAGGCTGGCAGAGGCTGTGGGCAGCCTGCTCTAGGGTAGGGTGTCCCTGGGCATGGCAGGGGGGTTGGAACTGGCTGATCCTTGTGGTCCCTTCCAACCCTGACTGGTTCAACCCTGCTCCCCTTGCCTCCTCCCCTTGCCAGGTCCAGGAGTTTGATGGACTGAGCAAAACAGTGAAGGGTTTGGCCCCTAGCATAGAATCCTAGAATCAGTCAGGGTTGGAAGGGACCACAAGGATCAGCCAGTCCCAACCCCCCTGCCATGCCCAGGGACACCCTACCCTAGAGCAGGCTGCCCACAGCCTCTGCCAGCCTGGCCAAAAACACCTCCAGGGATCTGGCCCCAAACACCTCCCTGCAGGGGCAACCCATTCCAGCCTCTCACCACTCTCATGCTCAGCAACTTCCTCCTCACCTCCACTCTGAATCTCCCCACCTCCAGCTTTGCTCCATTCCCCCCAGTCCTCTCACTCCCTGATAGCCTCAAAAGTCCCTCCCCAGCTTTTCTGTAGGCTCCCTTCAGATGCAGGAAGGCCACCAGAAGGTCACCTCGGAGCAAAGTGCTCAGCATAGGAGGACAAAACCTTCCCCGCGCAGGATCTCGCCGCTGGCTGCAACAAAAGTCACCCACGAGGACTTGTGGGAGGTTTGCAGACAGGAGATGGCTGCAGACTCGCTGAGGAGCAGAGTGATTGATGTGTTTGGTATCAGGCAGTGTGTTGGCTTCCTGCTGCTGCAGGGAGCAGGCATCATGAATGTGTGTGTGTGTGAGGTGTGTGTGTGTGTGTGTGTGTGTGTGTGTGCAGGCAGTGCCTGGATTTGTCACCCTGTGTAATAAATGTTTTAGAGCCCCCTGAATAACTCCAGGTATGGGGAAAACTCCTGGGGGGAGAGGAGAGGGAAACACACTCCCTGGAAAAGGAGGAGTTGGAGCATTCCAGCTGGGCGTTAATGGGTTTAGAGAGCAGGACTAACTGAGTCCAGTTCTGGGCCACTCAATTCAAGAGAGATGTTGAGGTGCTGGAAGGTGCCCACAGAAATGCAGCAAGGCTGGGGAGGGGCCTGGAGCACAGCCCCAAGAGGAGAGGCTGAGGGAGCTGGGGATGTGCAGCCTGCAGGAGAGGAGGCTCAGGGCAGAGCTCATTGCTCTCTGCAGCTCCCTGAAGGGAGGTTGTGGCCAGCTGGGGTTGGGCTCTGCTGCCAGGCACCCAGGGATAGAAGAAGGGGACACAGCCTCAAGCTGCACCAGCACAGGTTCAGGCTGGATGTTAGGAGGAAGTTCTGCACAGAGAGAGATTGGCACTGGGATGGGCTGCCCGGGGAGGTGGTGGAGTCCCCAGCCCTGGAGGTGTTTAAAAGAGGCAGCCCATCCCAATGCCAATCTCTCTTTCCATGGAGAACTTCTTCCTATCATCCAGATTCTGACTCATTCTGTGATTCTGTGATTCTGATTCTGTGATTCTGTGACTTTGTGACTCTGATTCTGAGGTTCTGTGATTCTGATTCTGTAATTCTACAATTCTATGATTCTGTGACTGATTCTGTGCTTCTGATTCTGTGATTCTATGACTCTGATTCTATGATTCTGTGATTCTGTGGTTCTGTTTCTGTGATGCTGATTCTGTAATTCTACAATTCTACGATTCTGTGACTGATTCTGTGATTCTATTACTCTGATTCTATGATTCTGTGATTCTATGACTCTGATTCTGTGATTCAGTGATTCTGATTCTGTAATTCTACAATTCTATGATTCTGTGCTTCTGATTCTGTGATTCTACAATTCTATGATTCTGTGACTGATTCTGATTCTGTGATTCTATGACTGATTCTATGATTCTGTGATTCTATGACTCTGATTCTATGATTCTGTGCCTCTGCAATTCTGTGATTCTGATTTGGTGATTCTGATTCTGTGAGTCCATGATTCTGTGATTCTACGATTCTGTGACTCTGTGACACTGATTCTATGACTCAGTGACTGATTCTGTGACTGTGACTCTATGATTCTGGGACTCTGTGACTCTATCCCCACCCAGCAGCAGACCTTTCTCTCTGCTGTGCTTTCTGAACCTCCCCATGCCAGCTCCCTTTGAACAAAAGGAGAATTCTCATTTGCTGCCTTCGGGTACCTGTTAGGAGATGGTCAGGGGATCCTGGAGCAATTTGCAAACACTAATTAAGCCTTAGCAGAATCCCTGAGTGGTAGGTAACTGTAATTATGTCCTTAATTATATTAATTCTGCTCTAGGGTGGCAAGTAATTATTTGGAATCTATTATATAACTAAAACAAACCTATGTTGATGATTACATGTTCAGCCTGCAACTAAGTAGGGCTTCGTTTCCCGACTGATGGCTTTGGTAGAAATGAAGAAGACAAAGAAAACACCTAGAAAAATACCCCCAGAGCCCTGCTAGAGACTCTCCCCTCCTCTGGGTTTGCAGTTTGATTCCCCTCTCCCAACTCCACTCCTCCCTCCTCTTTGATGTGTGTGGATCTGCACTTCCCTATGGAAGCAAAGGATTGGTCCTGGCCTTCAATCCAGGGATAAAAGAGGGCCAGAAGTTGGTGAAGGCTCAGAAGTTTCATGGTGGTTGGAGGAAAACCTTAGCTGAGGGCCACTGAAGGTGGGAACGTGGTGGAGGCTTAGGTTGGAGATTTGGAAGAGTTCCTTTGCTGCAAGAGTGGTCAGGGATGGGCACAGGCTGCCCAGGGTGGTGGTGGAGCCCCCAGCACTGGAGGGGTCTAAGAAGCCTGTGGCCATGGCACATGGGGACATGGTTTGGTGGCCATGGTGGGGTTGGGTTGCTGCTTGGACTGGATGAGCTTGGAGGGCTTTTCCAACCCAAACAATTCTATGATTCTATGATTCTTACCTTCCTCCCTGATTGACAGAATCATTTAGGCTGGAAAACACCTCCAAAATCATCTGAGTCCAACCTTCAACCCATCAGTGCCAGGGCACCACTAAACCAGGCTCTGCTTGGCTTTCTGGGCTGCAAGTGCACACTGCTGCCTCATCTTCAGCTTCTCCTCCCCCAGCACCCCCAAGTCCCTCTCCTCAAGGCTGCTCTCCAGCCAGGCACTGCCCAGCCTGCATTGGTGCTTGGCATTGCCTCCACCCAGCTGCAAGACCTTGCACTTGGTCATGTTGAACCTCCTGAGGTTTCGTGGAACTGGCAGCACTGGCCAGAAACAAACCCCAAGGAGCTGTAAAGCCATCAACCAGGAAGAGCTTCCCATGATTTGTTTGCTGAATTAGGGAGACAGAGCAGCTTCCTCTGGAGATCCTCCTCCCACTCAGCCTGGGGAGGTGATGGCAAGAGCCTGGGCAGCATCAGCTTGAAAAATCTGCTGGTGGCCTTCCCGGCACCGTGTAGTGATGGAGCTGGGAGATGTGAGTGCTGAGCCAGCAGTGAGGAGCACTCCTCACATCACTTTTCTGCCAGCCTCTAAAACCCAAAGCCATTTTTCAAATTAAGAAAAAAAACAACAAACTAACAGTGGCACAAGTCAGAGAAGCTTTGCTGGACCCAACTCATCACCCACAAGGCAGCAAAGGATTGCTCCCTGCAGCCTTTTCTCTGCAGCAGGACAACCTACACAACCTCCCTGGGCAACCTGTGCCAGTCTCTCACCACCCTCACTGCAAACAACTCCCTCTTAACATCCAGTTTCAATCTCCCCTCTGCCACTTTAAACCCATTCCTCCTCCTCCTGGCATTACAATAGTCCCTCCCCTGCTTTCCTGTAAGTCCTTTTCAGATATTGGAAGTCCTTGGAGAGTCCCTTCCAACCTGATGCAAACTGTCAACTGGTTAAAAGTGTTCCAAGAGAAGACTTCCCAAAGCATCTCTCATGCCTTGAGTGAGGGAGGTGTCCCTGCCTATGGCAGGGGGTTGGAACTGGATGATCTTTGTGGTCTCTTCCAACCTAAACCATTCACTGATTCTATGATTTTGTGACCTGTTCTAGTGGGAGGTGTCCCTGCCTATGGACTGGCTGAGCTTTGAGGTCCCTTCCAACCTAAACCATTCTCTGATGCTATGATTCTATGACCTGTTCTAGTGGGAAGTGTCCCTACCTATGGACTGGCTGAGCTGTTTGGTCCCTTCCAAACTAAACCATTCTCTGATTCTATGATTCTGTGACCTGCTGACCTGTTCTAGTGGGAGGTGTCCCCTGCCTATGGACTGGCTGAGCTGTTTGGTCCCCTCCAACCTAAACCATTCACTGATTCTATGATTCTATGACCTGTTCTAGTGGGAGGTGTCCCTGCCTATGGACAGGCTGAGCTGTTTGGTCCCTTCCAACCTATTCTATGACCTGTTCTAGGGGGAGGTGTCCCTGCCTATGGACTGGCTGAGCTGTGAGGTCCCTTCCAACCTATTCTATGACCTGTTCTAGTGGGAGGTGTCCCTGCCTATGGACTGGCTGAGCTGTGAGGTCCCTTCCAACCTAAACCATTCTGTGATTCTTCTCACCAGCTTGTGCCACTGTGGAGCCAACTTCACTTCCCTTCCAGCCCCTAGCCAGTCCTGCTGCCAGCACCACAGCCACCTCCTCTCTCAGCTAAGCCTTAGCACTCCCTCCCCTCACACAGCACAGCAAATGGCCCTTAGGAATGCAGCTGAGGCACCACCGAGGTGACATTTGCCTGCTGGGGCTCTGCTGAGGTGGTCTATCAATCCCAGCAGACAAGATAAATTGGGCTGTCTGCTGCAAAACAAACAAAAAAAAAACCCAACAAACTCAAACCCCAATCTAAAGGAGGCTCAGGTGCCCACATTCCAGCCACATCCCATTTCAGGCTCCTAAATCAAAGAGATGTGATAATAAAACGCCCTGCAGGGATGCTGGCTGCTGCTGAAGCAGTCTGTTCTCCACCAGCCTTAAGCTCCCAAGCAACAGGAGGTGAGAGGAGAAGCCTCTGACCCCAGGCTCTCTCTGCAAGGCTGCCCAGCTGCTGCAGGCATTCATTTGGGATCACTTTAAAGTCTCCAAGGCAAAGCTGCTTTGCAAAGGCTGCTGCAGCAGCAGGCAGGTGGTGCTGCTTGGTCCTTAGCCTTCTCCTTCACCAGCTTGGCCAGAGAATGGTTTAGGTTGGAAGGGACCTCAAAGCTCAGCCAGTTCCAACCCCCCCTGTGCCATAGGCAGGGACATCTCCCACTAGAAGAGGTTGCTCAAGGCCTCATCCAGCCTGGTCCTGAACACCTCCAGGGAGGTTGTGGAGAGAGTGATTAGCCCTCAGAGATTGATCAACATTGATTCAATCCCCTCTCAGTCTTCTCTTCTCCAGCCCAAGCAGCCCCAGGTCCCTCAGGCTCTCCTTCCCAGGCAGTGCTGCAGTCCCCTCAGCATCCTCACAGCCCTCCCTTGGACCCTCTCCAGCAGATCCTTGTCCCTCTTCAACTGCAGAGCCCCAAAACTGAAGGCAGTGCTCAAGATGAGGTCTCCCCAGGGCAGATTAGAGATGGAGGGAGAACCTCCCTGGATCTGCTGGACACACTCTGCTTAATTCCCTTTGATCCACTGCTGCTGGTGGAGTCCCCATCCCTGGAGATGTTCCAGCAACCTGTGGCCACGGCACTTGGGGCCATGGTTTAGTGGCCACAGTGGGGTTGGGTTGCTGCTTGGAGTGGATGAGCTTGGAAGCCTTTTCCAACCCAAGCAGTTGTACGACTCCACGAATTTGGGGCATCACTTCAGCACACTTCATTCCTCATTTCTCCTTGGGCTCTCTGACATCAGCTCCCACACAATTATCAGTATTACTTCGTGCTGCTGCAGTCTTGGTGAGGAGAGCAGGGACTTGGCACTGCTGCTGTAACCAGGGAGGCTGAGTCCAACTGGCTCCACTTCGTGGTTGCCTGCAGCGGCAGCTGGACCAAACTGGGAGTTGTATTTAAAGCTTCAGCCCCACAGCAGCACAATGCGACCCAGGCCACTTCTCTTCTAAAAGGAGGGGGAGCAGCAAGCCAATGACTGAAGTTATGTTTGGAGCTATTAAAAACAAACCCACACCCACCCAAAAAAAAAACAAAAACACCCTAAACCCCAAAAAACCCCCCCAAAAAACAAACAAACCACACAAAACGAAAAAAAAAACCACAGAAAAACCCAAACCACACGAAAAAAACCCACACAAAATGAAAAAAAAACCCAAAACAAAACAAAAGTAACAAAAACCCCCCCCACACACAAAAAAACCACAAAAAACCCAAAAAACACACCAAAAAACCTCAAAAACCCAAATCAAACAACACAAAACAAAAAACACAAAAAATAAAACCCACCAAAAAAAAAAAAAAA
>VWZI01011218.1:11164-30857 GCA_013396835.1 Psilopogon haemacephalus | reverse complement strand
TCTTTTTTTTCTTTTTTTTTTTTTAAGATGCAGGAAGCTGTTACTCATGATAGTAGCTCCAGGCCATGTGCTCGTCTGCATTTCACCAACTGAGCTCATCTGTGGCTGCCTCAGGTTTCCACCAGCAAGAAATTTTAATCCCGTCCGCATCTCCAAGAGGGAAACCTGTCGGAGATGAGAACCACACAGAGTGAAGCAGGCTGGAAAACACCTCTGAGAGCGAGTCCAACCTAGCACCTAACACCTTCTGATTAACCAAACCCTCACACTAAGTGCCTCGTGCAGCCTCCTCTTAAGCACCTCTAGGGATGAGGACTCCACTACCTCCCCGGGCAGCCCATCCCAGTGCTAATCTCTCTTGCTGTAGAGAACTTCCTCCTAACATCCAGCCTGAACCTTGAGGCTGTGTCCTCTTGTTCTGTCCCTGGGTGCCTGGCAGCCAGAGCCCAACCCCAGCTGGCCACAACCTCCCTTCAGAGAGCTGCAGAGAGCAATGAGGTCTCCCCTGAGCCTCCTCTTCTGCAGGCTGCACACCCCCAGCTCCCTCAACCACTCCTCTTGGGGCTGTGCTCCAGGCCCCTCCCCAGCCTTGCTGCCCTTCTCTGGACACCTTCCAGCACCTCGACAGCTTTCTTAAATGAAAAAAAAAACAGGTGCAAAAGACATCCAATGGCATCCTGGCCTGGAGCAGGAACAGTGTGGCCAGCAGGAGCAGGGAGGTTATTCTGCCCCTGTGCTCATAACTGCTCAGGCCACACCTTGAGTGCTGTGTCCAGTTCTGGGCCCCTCCATTCAAGAGAGATGCTGGAAGTTCTGCACAGAGAGAGTGGTTGGCATTAGAATGGGCTGCCCAGGGAGGTGGCATTAGAATGGGCTCCCCATCCCTGGAGATGTTCAAGAAAGGACTGGATGGGGCACTGAGTGCCATGGGATAGGGCTGGGGGATAGGTTGGACTGGATGAGCTTGAAGATCTCTTCCAACCTGGCTTATTCCATTCCATTCCATTCTATTCCATTCCATTCTATTCTATTCTATTCTATTCTATTCTATTCTATTCTATTCTATTCTATTCTATTCTATTCTATTCTATTCTATTCTATTCTATTCTATTCTATTCTATTCTATTCTATTCTATTCTATTCTATTCTATTCTATTCTATTCTATTCTATTCTATTCTATTCTATTCTATTCTATTCTATTCTATTCTATTCTATTCTATTCTATTCTATTCTATTCCATTCTACTCTATTCTATAGTATTCTATTCTATTCTAGTCTACTCCATTGTATTCTATTCTACTCCATTCTATTCTATTCTATTCTATTCTATTCTATTCTATTCTATTCTATTCTATTCTATTCTATTCTATTCTATTCTATTCTATTCTATCCTGTTCCATTCCATTCCATTCCATTCCATTCCATTCCATCCCATTCTATTCCATTCCATTCCATTTCATTCTATCCCATCCCATTCCATTCCATTCTATTCCATTCCATTCCATTCCGTTCTATTCTATTCTGTTCCATTCCATTCTATCCCATCCCATCCCATTCCATTCCATTCCATCCCATTCCATTCCATTCCATTCCATTCCATTCCATTCCATTCCATTCCATTCCATTCCATTCCATTCCATCCCATTCCATTCTATTCCATCCCATCCCACTCCATTCCATTCCATTCCATTCCATTCCATTCCATCTCTGTACCTCCCCTTCCCCACTCAATCCCAGTGCCAAAGGAGTTGCTGATGCTGTGCCAGCTCCTCCTTGCCTAAGGTTGTGCAGCTCTCTGAGCCCCTTTTATGCGCCGGGAGCTGAGTGCCTGCTTCACTTTCAAGCCAGAGGAGCTGCTCGGTTATTTGATCTGCCCGTTTGATTTCCCAGCCACAGAGCTGCCTCTCTTCCCACCGTTGATCAGGAAACCCCAATCTAAGCCTGTGCCAGCCTCGTCCCTCAGCAGGGGTTTGTCGCTGGAACAGAGTGCTACAGAAGTTTGCCTTTCAGAAGATCTGCATCTCTTTGCCTGAGATGTTTGAGCTGGAAAGCAGTGCTGGAGTTGCTGATTGCCAAGCCTGTGTCACATCTCCTTCAAGTGCTCCAGAGAGGGGCTCTAACCAAACACGGGGAAATCATCAGGCAAACAAGGCGATGACAAAGAGGCCAGGAGGAGAGGAAATCTTTGATTTCCATCCGCCTCATTTCCACCTCCAGCCTCCCGGGGCTAAGCAAGAGGCTGCTCCTGGCAGCTGCTGTGCTGATGGCACAGGTCCGGCAGCAGGAGCAAGGAGCCCTGCCCAAGGGACTGATCCTGATTGCCAGCTCCTTTTCTGGGTGATGAGGGGGTTAGGGAATGTCTGCCAGGACAGTGAAAGCATCACAGATCATAGGTCACAGGATGTGAGAGGTTGGAAGGGACCCAAAGAGCTCATCGAGTCCAAGCCCCCTGCCAGAGCAGGACCATCCAATCTAGCTCAGGGCACACAGGAACACATCCAGGAGGGCTTTGAGGTGGAAATGGTTGACCATGAGAGTGGTGAGAGCCTGGAATGGGTTGTCAAGGGTGGGTGGTTGGAGCAACATCCCTGGAGGTGTTTAAGGCCAGGCTGGATGAGTCTGTGGCCAGCCTAATCTAGGGTAGGGCGTCCCTGCCCATGGCAGGGGGCTTGGTACTAGATGATCCTTGTGGTCCCTTCCAACTCTGACTGATTCTATGATTCTATGATTTTATGATCTCCAGGGAGGGAGAATCCACAACCCCCCTGGGCAGCCTGTTCCAGGGCTCTGTCACTCTCACAGGGAAAAAAAATTCCTCCTCATCTTTCCATGAAACTTCCTATGCCTCAGCTTCCACCTCTGCCTCTTGTGCTGTCCCTGGGCATCACCCAGCAGAGCCTGGCTCCAGCCTCCTGCCACTCACCTGCACATCTTTATAACCTCTCAGTCTCCTTTTCTCCAAGCTCCCATCCCCAGCTCCCTCAGGCTCTTCTCCTAACAGAGCTGTTCCATTTCCTTCAGCATCTTTGTAGGCTCTGTGCTGGACTCTCTCCAGCAGTTCTGTGTCCCTCTTGAACTCGGGGGGCCCAGAACTGGACACAGTCCTCCAGATGCAGCCTCAGTAGGGCAGAGCAGAGGGGCAGGAGAACATCTCTCAACCTACTAACCACAGCTCTTCTACTACATGAAGCTAAGAGCTGCCCTGCAATGGTGTACCCAGAGCTGCCCTCTGCTCTGTGTGACAAACCCCAGCCAGAGCAGAGGGGCAGGAGAACCTCTCTACACCTACTAACCACAGCCCTTCCAATACATGAAGCTAAGAGCTGCCCTGCAGTGGTGTGCCCAGAGCTGCCCTCTGCTCTGTGTGGCAAACCTCAGCATGGCTGTGCTGCGTGGCAGCTCTCCCACACCTGAGTGAGAGGGAGGCTCAGACAGAGCAGGATCTCCACCAAGCTCATGTTTCTCTTCAGGAAGCTCAGGGCTGGTAGAGCAGCTCAGGGAAGCAGCTCCTTTATTGCCACAACTGCCACTGCAGGGCTTGACGGAGTCCCGGAGCAAAGCAGCAGAGGTGGCCTGGAGGCAGCCAGTGACAAAGAAACCTCTGCAGGAGGGGCAGCTCAGTCTCCCAGCCACTTTGAGCAGGGCTTTGTTTCATTTAGTGCTTGGGCGGGGGGGGGCTGAATTAAATATTTCTTGGTCCTATTAAAACTCCCCCCCGCCACCTCCTTCCATTATTCATGGGTCCAGTCGGGGCGTAATTAGCGAGGAGTTATTTGCACAGAGGAGAAGCTGCTACAAAGACCAAGCAAACAGTGTGGCCCTGCCTCTCCTGGAGGGACCCAGTGGTGGGAAGAGCCAAGGGGGGGGAGGCAGCACCTCTGCCAACGAGAGCAGTGATGCTTTGGGAGGCAGGCACTGGGAGCAGCTCATCCGAACGGCAAACACGCGAACCACCAGCCCTGATTCACTGAGTAATTACAGAGCAACGCAGTGTAAACTATTAGCAGATAGTAACAGTAAGTCAAGATTGACTTCTCTCCCCTTTAAAACTTCAGCCTGCCTCCCCAGATATTTGTTCTCTCTCTCTCTCTCTCTCTCTCTCTCTCTCTCTCTCCGAGCCTGCTGCACGCATGAGAGGAGAGGCGAAGGAAGGGGGCTGGGAGCTTCTGCCAGAGCTGCCTTCGGCAGGGCATTGACAACAGCACAGCCTCCAGGGATGGAGATCATAAATCACAGAGTTAGAAGAATTATTAAGGTTAGAGAAGACCTCTGAGGTCCTTTGCAACCTAAACCATTCTCTGATTCTGTAAGTGCAACTGTCAAGCCAAGGCCACCATGGCTGTTAAACCATGTCCCCAAGTGCCATGGCCACAACTTTCATAGAACCAGAGAATGGCTCAGGCTGGAAGAGATCTTAGAGGTCAGAGAACCACAGAATCATAGAATGGTTTGGGTTGGAAGATATCTTAGAGGTCATAGAACCATAGAATTGTTTGGGTTGGAAGAGACCTTAGAGGTCATAGAACCATAGAACGATTTGGGTTGGAAGCCACCTTAGAAGTCATAGAATGGTTTAGGTTGGAAGGGACCTTAGAGGTCACAGAATCATAGAATGGTTTAGGTTGGAAGGGACCTTAGAGGTCATAGAACTACAGAATGGTTTAGGTTGGAAAGGACCTTTAGAGGTCATAGAATCATAGACTGGTTTAGGTTGGAAAGGACATTTGGAGGTCATAGAATCATAGAATGGTTTGGGTTGGAACGGACCTTTAGAGGTCATAGAATCATAGAATGGTTTGGGTTGGAAGGGACCTTTAGAGGTCATAGAATCATAGAATGGTTTGGGTTGGAAGGGACCTTTAGTGGTCATAGAATTGTAGAATGGTTTGGGTTGGAAGGGACCTTAGAGGTCAGAATCATAGAATGGATTAGGTTGGAAGGGATCTTAGAGGTTGTGCTCTGCAACCTCCCTGGAGGTGTTCAGGACCTTAGAGGTCATAGAATGGTTTGGGTTGGAAGACACCTTAGGTTCATAGAATGGTTTAAGTTGGAAGGGACCTTAGATGTCATAGAATGGTTTAAGTTGGAAGGGACCTTAGAGGTCATAGAATCATAGAATGGTTTAAGTTGGAAGGGACCTTAGAGGTTGTGCTCCACAACCTCCCTGGAGGTGTTCAGGACCAACCTGGATGAGGCCTTGAACAGCCTGTTCTAGTGGGAATTGTCCCTGCCTATGGCAGGGAGTTGGAACTGGCTGAGCTTTGAGGTCCCTTCCAGCCTAAACCATTCTGTGATTCTATGATTCTACACCTCCCCCACTGCAATCTGAGGCCATTTCCTCTTGTTTCATCACTTGACAGCAGGGAGAAAAGCCCAAATTCCACCTCACAGTTCAAGGCTATGTTCTGAAGCAGTCATGCCAGCAGGGCAAGGGTGGTGACTGAGGCCAACCTTTGGTTGGTTAATAGCCCAAGATGATGCTTGGCAGGCGGTGCACAGACATTCTGGGTACCAGGCATCATCTCTGGGACAGGCTCAGCTTGGCCTGAAGGAGGTTTGCTCATGCTGGCAGCACTTCAGGGCTGTGCTGGAGAGCCCCCATGCCAACACTCAGCCCATCATCACTCCTGGCTCTTTACCAGGGCAGGACAGCAAGCAGCAGGCGTGACCGTGCTGTGCCACTGCTCAGGAGGTGACACAGCAGGAGCAGCTGCTCCTCAGTCTGGAACTCAATTATCCACACTGCAGCTCTCCTCTGTACAGGTGTGATCAGCTCCTCGTACATCACTTCAAGCTCTTCACCCTCTGCTTCTCACCTTCTGTCAGGCACTTTCAGGCAGTTCGTTATTTAGGGACAGCCTGAGCTGATATCCTTCCCCTTGGTGCATTGTTCCTGATGGGTGCCACAGCCTTTTCCTACACTGATGAGCATCCTAAAAGAGAGCTGGGGAGGGACTTTTTAGGCTGTCATGCAGTGATAGGACTGGGGGGAATGGAACAAAGGTGGAAATGGGAAGATTCAGACTGGAGGTGAGGAAGAAATTCTTCAGCATGAGGGTGGTGAGAGCCTGGAAGGGGTTGCCCAGGGAAGTCTCATCCCTGGAGGTGTTTAAGGCCAGGCTGGATGAGGCTGTGGCCAGCCTGATCTAGTGTGAGGTGTCCCTGAGCATGGCAGGGGGGTTGGAATTGGATGATCCTTATGGTCCCTTCCAACCCTGACTGATTCTATGATTCTGTGATTCTATGAACCTGGGCCTGGGCAGCAAAGCAGCACTGATGCCTTTTTCACTGTGTCCCTGCCAGTGGCTGAGGGGTTGGAACTGGATGATCCTCATGGTCCCTTCCAACCCTGACTGATTCTATGGACAGACCTGGAGAGAAGATGGCAGCATGGAAACAGAGAACCATAGAACTGTTGAGGTTCAAGAGACCTTTGAGGTCATCAAGTCCAACCTCTCACCCAGAGCTCACAGTCCCACCACTGCTGCTGAGCCACTGCCACTAAACCAAGCCCCCTCAGCACCAGATCCATGCAGCAGCTTTTAAACACCTTCAGGGATGGGGATTCCACCACCTCCCTGGGCAGCCTGGGACAGAACCTGAGAACTCCTTCTGTGAATAAACTTTTCCCAATATCCAACCTGAACCTCCCCTGGCACAACCTGAGGCTGTTTCCTTTTGTCCTGTCGCTTGATGCCTGTGAGAAGAGACCAACTCCCACCTCACTCCAGCCTCCTTTTATGGAGCTGCAGAGAATCATAGAATGGTTTAAGGTTGGAAGGGACCTCAAAGCTCAGCCAGTTCCAACCCCTCTGTGCCATAGGCAGGGACACCTCCCACTAGAACAGGTCACTCAAGGCCTCATCCAACCTGGCCTTGAACACCTCCAGGGAGGTTGTGGAGCACAGAGGCACAGAATGTGGTCACATTCTATGACTCTGTGCTCCACAACCTCCCTGGGCAACCTGTGCCAGTGTCTCACCACCCTCCTCCCCCCTTTCTCCTTTGGAGGCTAAACAACTCCAACTCCCTCAGCCATTCCTCCTCAAACTTGTGCCCAAAGCCCTTCACCAGCTTGGTTGCTCTTCTATGGACCAGCTCCAGCACCTCAAAGCCCTGAAGGACCTCAATGCCCCAAACAAACCGTGGGGAAAGCCTTACAGGCATCGAAACCTTTGGGTGTAACATCCTGTGGGTATCTCTGGTGGAGATGTGGAGGCTCTGCTCTTCACTCAGCACTTCTAAACTAGGGGGAAAAAAAAACAACCAAAAAACCCCCAAAAAACCCCTCAAAAAAACCCAACCTAGACATGACCTGTTCATTTATTTTATTGTAATTTTTTTTTTTTTTTCTTTTCAGTGTCATGAAATTTCCAGGAATATGACTCCAGGCAAGTTTGCAGCTTTTATTCACAGCTGAATTCTCTGGTGGCAAGAGCAATGAGCAATGATTTTTTTTTTTCTTTTCATTGTCATGAAATTTCCAGGAATATGACTCCAGGCAAGTTTGCAGCTTTTATTCACAGCTGAATTCTCTGGTGGCAAGAGCAATGAGCAATGATTTTTTTTTTTCTTTTTTTTTTTTTTTTTTTTTTTTGTTCCCTGGGCTTCAGTACTCATAACATTTCCATTTTTATGGCCATTTGCCTATGGATTAGACATTTAAGATGCATTTATGATATTAACCTCCCCAAAGAGGGCCACTCTGGTGGCCCTCCTTAAAATGCAGCTCTCGTGGGGTGGCTGCACCTGGAGTGGTCTGAGCTGATGAAGCGAAGTTGGTCAAACGAGAAAGGGGGAAGAAAGAAAAAAAGAATAAAAAGAAATATTTTAAAAATATATTTAAAAAAAAAAAATTAATAATCCACAAAAACCAAACAAAGCCCAAACAGAAAAGCAACAAAACCCACATAAACCAACCCAAACCCAGAGGGAGGAGGTGGGGAAAAGCCTCCTCTGCTGACAAATGACCTGCGCTGGCACATCAGCCACTTGCTCATCTGTCACAGCAAGGAGGTTCTGCACGGCTGCACCCGGAGTGGTAATTTGCAAATCTGAGGCTGGTTTGATGCTTTGTCATCTTGTGACACCCTGGTGAGACACAGACAGGCAGAGGCAGAGGCACAGACAGAGACACGGACACAGAGACACACATAGAGACGTAGACACAGACACACGGAGATGGAGAGACAGACACAGAGATAGAGACAGAGACAGAGGCACAGGCACAGAGAGAGAGATACAGACAGACAGACAGGCACAGACAGACACAGACACACAGATAGAGACAGAGACAGAGGCACAGGCACAGACAGAGAGATACAGACAGACAGACAGGCACAGACAGACAGATAGAGACAGACAGAGGCACAGGCACAGACAGAGAGATACAGACAGACAGACAGACACAGACACACAGATAGAGACAGACACAGAGGCACAGGCACAGACAGAGAGATACAGACAGGCACACACAGACAGACAGACACAGACAGACACAGACAGATATGGACAGGCACACACAGACAGACAGGCACAGACAGACACAGACACACAGACAGATATGGACAGACACAGACAGACAGAGACACACAGGCACAGGCACACAGACAGACAGACACAGACAGATATTGACAGATACAGAGACACAGATACAGACAGACACAGACACACAGACAGAGACAGATGGATACAGACAGACAGACAAACACAGACACACACAGACAGATACAGACAGACAGACATAGACAGACACAGGCACAGACACAGGCACAGACAGACAGACAGATACAGACAGACAGACACAGACAGAGAGGCACACAGACAGGTACAGACAGGCACAGACACAGACAGACAAATATGGACAGATACAGACAGACACAGACACAGACAGACAGACAGACAGACATGCACACAGACAGGCACAGGCACACACAGACAGATATAGACAGACACAGACAGACAGACACAGACAGATGGATACAGACAGACACAGGCACACAGACAGAGACAGACAGAAACAGACAGACACAGACACAGATACAGGCACACACAGAGACACAGATAAACACAGGCACATACAGACACACAGACACTGACACACAGACAGGCACAGACACACAGACTTGCCCCAGAGCACAATGCCCAGGGGATTGGAAGCTCTCAACAGGAGACTCCACAACCTCTCTGAGCAGCCTGCTCCAGGCTTCCAGCACCCTTACACCAAACAACTTTCTCCTCATGGTTAGGTGGAACTTTCTGGGTTCCAGTTTGTGCCCATTGCCCCTTGGCCTGTCCCTGGGCACCACTCACAACAGTCTGGCCCCAGCCTCTTGTCCCCAACCTGAGCATTGCTCAGCTCCCCTCTGGGGCTGCTCCTGTGCAGGCTCTCAGCCCCAGGGCTCTCAGCCTTTGCTCCTCACAGAGCTGCTTCAGGACCCTCAGCAGCTTTGCAACCTCCTCTGGACTCTCTCCAGCAGTTCCCTACCCCTCTTGAACTGGGAAGCCCAGAACCAGGACTCGAGATGTGGCCTCACTCTCACAAAGAGCTTGGTGGAGTCTCCTTCTCTGAGGAGATTCCAACCCCACCAGCATATCGTAGTCCTGGGCAATCTGCTGTGGGTGTTCCTGCTTCAGCAGGGGGGGTGGGGTTGGACTGGATGATCTTTAAGGTCCCTTCCAACCCCTACCACGCTGAGGTTGTGGTACCCTGTCAGATGCAGCTGTAGGGCTCCAGCAGTGATGCTGGAGGAGCCTGGAGGTTGCTCGCAGCCTGCTGTTGGTGCTGCTCTGTGCTGGCTGCAGTCAGCTCTCCTCCACACGTGTGTTGTTTGCAGGCAGTGCATGGATCCTTAAGGCATGTACACTGCAATTACTCGGAGCTGCTCCCTTCTTTTCCCTTTTAATTTGCCTGCTAATTATTGTTACAGAGTCTTAACTCAGTTGTTGCCATTAATCTTAAATTAATTATAAGGTAATCCCCACTAATTTAACACCAGGGCTGGGATTTTGGGTTTTTTTTTCCCCCCCTCCTTTTAATCATATGTTTTTAGGCTAGAAACAGTTCACAGAATCCTAGAATCCCAGAATCCCAGAATCCCAGAATCCCAGGATCCCAGGATCTCAGAATCCCAGAATCCCAGAATCCCAGGATCCCAGGATCCCATCCATCCCAGCTCCCTCTGCCAAAGCAGGGCACCCTCAGCAGCTTGCCCAGGATCACAATATCCAGCTGGGTTTGGAATCTCTGCAGAGAAGGAGACTCCACAACCTCTCTGGGCAGCCTGCTCCAGGCTTCCATCACCCTCACATCAAGCAAGTTTCTCCTCAGCACCATCCCTGACCCCAATCCCAGGTGCAGGACACAGCAGGCAGGCTGGGGGCTGGCAGCAGCAGAGAGGCAGGCAGCAGGGTGGCATTTTGAGGGGCTGGTGCTGCTGAGAGCTGGGGCAGTGAGCCGTGGAGAGTTGCTCCCAGCGTGTTCTGAAGCTTCAGTGCTTCCCTCTTTCAATCTCCTCTGGCTCCAGAGAGATGCTGCATCATAAAGACACCCAGCAGCAAATTCAGTGGGCAGTTGCGTTTCCTCCAGAGTTTTGCTGGGAGATATAAATACATCAGAGGAAAACACCACATAGATCATCTACAACATCTCTCCCTTTGTCCCTGAAGCCCTCAGTGTGCCTCCAAACCTCTGGGGCTGATATTTTCTCAGCCTCCTCCTCTGAAGGTTGCAAAAGAGTTGGACCAAAAAAAAAAGAAACCCAAAACGAAACAAACCAAAAAAGCTCAGCTTTTGAAAATGTTCGCCTAGACTCTGCTGGGAATCATAGAATCACAGTCACAGAGTCACAGAATCACAGTGTCACAGCATCACAGGGTCAGAGAATCACAGTCACAGAGTCACAGGGCCAGAGTCACAGATTCAGTCACAGAATCACAGTCACAAAGTCACAGATTCAGAGTAATAGAATCACAGTCACAGAATCACAGAGTCACAGAATCACAGTCAGAGTTACAGCATCACAGTCACAGAGTTAGAGTCAGTAACAGAATCACAGTCTCAGAATTACAGAATCACAGTCACAGGCTCACAGAATCACAGTCACAGAGTCAGAGTCACAGAGTCACAGAATCATTAACAGAATCACAGTCACAGAGTCACAGTCACAGAGTCACAGTCACAGAGTCACAGAGTCACAGAATCAGAGTCAGAGTTACAGAATCACAGTCACAGAGTTAGAGTCAGTAACAGAATCACAGTCTCAGAATTACAGAATCATAGTCACAGGCTCAAAGAATCACAGTCACAGAGTCACAGTCACAGAGTCACAGAATCAGTAACAGAGTCACAGTCACAGAGTCACAGTCACAGAGTCACAGAATCAGTAACAGAATCACAGTCACAGAGTCACAGTCACAGAGTCACAGATTCAGAGTAATAGAATCACAGTCACAGAGTCACAGAGTCACAGAATCAGAGTCAGAGTTACAGCATGACAGTCACAGAGTTAGAGTCAGTAACAGAATCACAGTCTCAGAATTACAGAATCACAGTCACAGGCTCACAGAATCACAGTCACAGAGTCACAGAGTCACAGAATCAGAGTCAGAGTTACAGAATCACAGTCACAGAGTTAGAGTCAGTAACAGAATCACAGTCTCAGAATTACAGAATCACAGTCACAGGCTCACAGAATCACAGTCACAGAGTCACAGAGTGTCAGGGGCTGGAAGGGACCTCCAAAGCTCATCGAGTCCAACTCCCCTGCCAGAGCAGCATCATCTGGAACAGATCACACAGGAACACATCCAGGTGGGTTTTGAATATCTCCAGAGAGGGAGACTCCACAACCCCTCCAAGGCAGCCTGAATGGCCTCACTCTGTGTAAGTGACAGGTTGTAAGTGCAGGGATGCTCACACCTCATCAGAGCCAGGTGAGATCTACCCAAGTGCTTCAGAGGGTTGGAACACCTCAGCTATGGGGAGAGACTGAGAGCTGGGGTGGTACAGCCTCGAGAAGTCTCCAGGGAGACCTTCTGGTAGCATTTCAGTGCCTGAAGGGGGTTACAGGAGAGCTGGGGAGAGACTTTGGATAAGGGCTTCTTGTGACAGGAGAAGGGACAATGGCTTTGAGCTGGGAGAGGGGAGATTGAGAGTGGAGATGAGGAAGAAATTGTTTAGAGTGAGGGTGGGAAGAGACTGGCACAGGTTGAGGGTGGTGAGACACTGACACAGGTTGAGGGTGGGTGAGAGACTGGCACAGGTTGAGGGTGGGGAGACACTGGCACATGTTCCCCAGGGAGGTCGTGGAGCACAGAAGCACAGAATGTGATCTTGGATCCACGACCCCCCTGGAGGTGTTCAAGGCCAGGTTGGGTGAGACCTTGAGCAACCTGGGCTGGCAGGAGGTGTCCCTGCCCCATGGCAGGGGGGCTTGGAACTAGATGACCTTCGAGGTCCCTTCCAACCCAACTCCTTCTGTGGCTCACGCAGAAGAAATGAGGCTCTGTGGCAATCCAACTTGCAAGGCTGCTGCAGGAGCCTCCAGCCCTGCAGGCTGGGGAGATGCTGGGGCTGGAGCAGTGATGAACACCTTGAGCAACCCATAAAATTCCTCCCCCCCTTTCTTTCTCCAGCTGCCAAAGCAAGGGATGCAAATCAACCCACCTGTTAGTGCTGCAGCATAAATAGAGGCTGAAGGAGATTCATGCCTCTTGCCACCAGCTAAAGCATCCCTCAGGAAGCTCTCAATTAGCCTCCTGTCTCCAAGCCTCTGTTTGATGTGGTCCTTGTGAAGAGACACTGCCAGGGCGTGGGGATGATTAGAAAGAAAGGGAAGGGGAAGAAACACCCAAGGGCTGCTTGCAGACTGTGTTGCTGGGGGAAGGAGAGAGGCTTGAGCAGGCAGGGAGGGGATTGGGCTCCTGTCTGACACCAGCTCCCCTCCCCAGCATCTCCAGGATGTGATCACCTTTGTGTTTCCTTCCAGAAATTTTCTTCAGTGCTTTTTAAATTTTTTTTTTCTTTTCCTCTGCTAAAAGTCCATTTCAGAGCTCATCACCAGAGAAGGTGACAAGTGGCTGGGGAGCTGTGGCCAAGGGAAACTCTCATCCTGCCTGACACAGAGCTGCTGGGTGAGGGTGGCACTACCATGCCTGGTGTGCAAGGATGGGGTGGGAGAAGTGCTCCATGGGCAGCATTGACCACAGAGCCATGGAATCATAGAATGCCTTGGAGTTGGGAGGGACCTTAAAGATCATATAATTCCACCCCACTTGCCACAGGCAGGGACACATCCCACTGGAGCAGCTGCCTCCTGAAGCCCCCTTCAGATCCTGCAAGGCCACTCCAAGGTCTCCTGGAAACCTTCTCCTCTCCAGGCTGCAGAGCCCCAACTCTCTCAGCCTGTCCTCACAGCAGAGCTGCTGCAGCCCTCTCAGCATCTTGGTGGCCTCCTCTGAACTGGCTCAAACACTTCCATGTCCTGCTTGTGTTGGGGGCTGCAGATCATTAAACCTGGATTAAGATCTAACTCTGGAGAAGAGAGGCTTTAGACAGAGCTTAGAGCAGCCTTCCAGTACCTGAAATGGGCTACAGGATAGCTGGGAAGGGACCTTTGACAAGGGCTGAGAGTGCCAGGATGAGACACAATAGCTATGAGCTGGGGGAGGGAGAGTGAGAGTGGAGACGAGGAAGAAATTCTTTCTAGTGAGGGTAGGGAGACACTGGAACAGGTTGCCCAGGGAGGTTGTAGCTGCTCCCTCCCTGGAGGTGTTCAAGGCCAGGTTGGATGAGACCTTGAGCAACCTGGGCTGGTGGGAAGTGATTCTGCCCATGGAAGGGAAATAGGAACTTGGTGTTCCTTAAGGCCCCTTCCAGCCAAAGCCATTCTATGGTCATTGCGCCCAACTGTCAACCCAACCGCACCATGGCCACTGGACCATAACCCCAAGCAACATGTCCACACATTTCATGAACTTCTCCAGGAATGCTGACTCCACCACCTCCCTGGGCTGCCTGTCCCAATCCCTCACCACTCTTAGAATCACAGAATGGTTTCAGGTTGGAAGGGACCTCAAATATCATCCAGTTCCGGCCTCCCTGTGCCATAGGCAGTGACGTCTCCCACTTGAACAGGTCTTCATCTTCCTGTGATGAAAATTTGTCCTGCTCCCTCCAACCTCAACCTGCCTTCTTTGGCACAATTTCATAGAATCGTAGAATCATAGAATGGTTTAGGTTGGAAGGGACCTCAAAGCTCATCCGGTTCCAGCCTCCCTGTGCCATAGGCAGGGCCACCTCCCACTAGAACAGGTCTTCACCTTCCTATGATGAAAATTTGGCCTGCCCTCCAACCTCAACCTGCCTCCCTTGGCACAACTTCACAGAATCATAGAATCATAGAATGGTTTAGGTTGGAAGGGACCTCAAAGCTCATCCGGTTCCAGCCTCCCTGTGCCATAGGCAGGGCCACCTCCCACTAGAACAGGTCTTCACCTTCCTATGATGAAAATTTGGCCTGCCCTCCAACCTCAACCTGCCTCCCTTGGCACAACTTCACAGAATCATAGAATCATAGAATGGTTTAGGTTGTAAGGGACCTTGAAGCTCATCTAGTACCATCCCCTCTGTGCCATAAGCAGGGACACCTCCCACTAGAGAAGGTCTTCATCTTCCTGTGATGAAAATTTGTCCTGCCCTCCAACCTAGACCTTCCTCCCTTGGCACAACTTCATAGAATCATAGAATGGTTTAGGTTGTAAGGGACCTTGAAGCTCATCTAGTACCATCCCCTCTGTGCCATAAGCAGGGACACCTCCCACTAGAGAAGGTCTTCATCTTCCTGTGATGAAAATTTGTCCTGCCCTCCAACCTAGACCTTCCTCCCTTGGCACAATTTCAATCTGTCCCCTCCCGAATCCACTTCGAATTCCATTTTGGTTCTTTCTCTCCATTCCCACCGTTACCTGCCTTGGTTTTTTTAGCCTCTGTGAGCTCTCTGAGCATCCTCCTGCCCATCCCTGTGCTGTGCCGTGGCGTGTGGGGGTGTGCCTGACTCAGGCAGTGTCTCTGGGTACCATTCTGAAGCAAACAATAATAAATAAGCCTCGCACCACGCTGTGCTAATTAGGGGAGCTCGGCAGACAGCATATTGGCCGCCCTCCTTCCCAGGCAGCTTGAGACGAGGCCATTCTACAGCTCCTGTCTATAATGGGAATCCACCAGGCCAGGAGGCTGGGCTAAAAATAGCCACCCTAATTAAAAGGAGGACTCAAGACACGAGCAGAGGCACCACGGGCAGATGTATCTCCTTGTAAATGCCACCTTTAAGCACCTCATAAGCATTCAGCGCGCCGCCGAGGAAGGGAAAAAGGCAGGAGAAGGTCAACCCTGCTGCTGTTAGTCATGCAGGGAAAGAGGGAGCATTTGTATTTGTTCAATGTATGGCAGCTCTTTTAATGGGACTTGCATTTACCTGGAGGATTTGTCATAAATGGCTTGGCAGGAGGAAGAGCATCCTCTTAACAGCAGCAGAGAGAGCATCTCTATCTGCTCTGGAGAGAGGTGGGCAGCCAGAGTGCCTTGGTGTCCTCTTAGCTCAGAGGTTCAGAGAATCAGAGAGTGGTTGAGGTTGGAAGGGACCTCAAAGCTCAGCCAGTTCCAGCCCCTGCCCTGTGCCATAGGAAGGGACACCTCCCACTAGAACATGTCTGCTCAGGGCCTCATCCAACCTGGCCTTGAACAACTCCAGGGCGGTTGTGGAGCACAGAAGCACAGAACGTGGTCGAAGATCCATGGAATGTGGCTCACATTTCTATGATTCTGTGCTCCACAACCTCCCTGGGCAACCTCTGCGGAGGTGTTTAAGAAAAGCTTGGATGTGGCACTTAGAATCATAGGATCACAGAATGATTTAGGTTGGAAGGGACCTCAAAGCTCAGCCAGTCCATAGGCAGGGACACTTCCCACTAGAACAGGTCACTCAAGTCCTCATCCAGCCTGGTACTGAACATCCCCAGGGAGGTTGTGGAGCACAGAAACACAGAATGTGATCCAAGATCACATTCTGTGCTTCTGTGCTCCACAACCTCCCTGGGCAACCTGTGCCAGTGTCTCACCACCCTCACTGCAAACAACTTCCTCCTACCATCCACTTTCAATCTCCCCTCTGCCACTTTAAACCCATTCCTCCTCCACCTGGCATTACCAGACCTTCTCAATAGTCCCTCCCCAGCCCTCCTGTAGCCCCCTTCAGATCTTGCAAGGCCACTCCAAGGTCTCCTGGCAGCCTTCTCTTCTCCAGGCTGCAGAGCCCCAACTCTCTCAGCCTGTCCTCAGAGCAGAGCTGCTGCAGCCCTCTCAGCATCTTTGTGGCTCTCCTCTGCACTGGCTCCAACAGTTCCACATTGTTCTTGTGGTGAGGTCTCCAGAACTTAGGTTCTCTTGGAGTTAGCCAACTAAACATGAGCCAGCAGTGTGCCCAGGTGGCCAAGAAGCCCAATAGCATCCTGGCCTGGATCAGGAAGAGTGCTGCCAGCAGGACCAGGGCAATCCTTCTGCCCCTGTACTCAGCACTGCTCAGGCCACAGAGAGAGAGTAATGAGGTCTCCCCTCAGCATCCTCTTCTCTAGACCAGACAACTCCAGTTCCTCACACCCTGTGAGCCTGTGATGAGAACCAGGCCATCCCCTGAAGTCAGTGGAGTTGCAGCAGGAAGAGCAGAGCAGAGCTGAGTAGAGCAGAGTAGAGCAGAGCAGAGCAGAGCTAAGCAGAGCTGAGCAGAGCAGAGCAGAGCTGAGCAGAGCAGAGCAGAGCAGAGCAGAGCAGAGCAGAGCTGAGCTGAGCAGAGCAGAGCTGAGCTGAGCAGAGCAGAGCAGAGCAGAGCTGAGCTGAGCAGAGCAGAGCTGAGCTGAGCTGAGCAGAGCAGAGCTGAGCAGAGCTGAGCAGAGCAGAGCTGAGCTGAGCTGCTGGTCCTGACCCCACTGTGCCCATGGTTACAAGTCTTCATCAAAGTGCCATTCCTCACAGCTCAGAGAGGGAGCAGCTATTAGCTCTCTGTCTGCTGCTAATGAAGTGCTCCACAGCAAGCAGAGTCCTTTGGTGGGCATGGCTGGAGCTGCCCCTTCCAATTAAAAATGCACAATTAACAATTCAGATTGGAGGTGAGGAGGAAGTTGTTGAGCATGAGAGTGGTGAGAGGCTGGAATGGGTTGCCCAGGGGGAGTGGTTGGAGCCAGATCCCTGGAGGTGTTTGGGGCCAGGCTGGCAGAGGCTGTGGGCAGCCTGCTCTAGGGTAGGGTGTCCCTGGGCATGGCAGGGGGGTTGGGACTGGCTGCTCCTTGTGGTCCCTTCCAACCCAAGAGCTGCATCCCCAACCCCTCCCTCACACAGGCCCCTTGGCAAGCCTTTATTTTCCCCCTCTCCTCCAGCAGCCACTAACATGGAGCAAAGCTGGAGGTGGAGAGATTCAGACTGGAGGTGAGGAGGAAGTTGTTGAGCAGGAGAGTGGTGAGAGGCTGGAATGGGTTGCCCCTGCAGGGAGGTGTTTGGGGCCAGATCCCTGGAGGTGTTTGGGGCCAGGCTGGCAGAGGCTGTGGGCAGCCTGCTCTAGGGTAGGGTGTCCCTGGGCATGGCAGGGGGGTTGGAACTGACTGATCCTTGTGGATCCCTTCCAACCCTGACTGATTCTAGCATTCTATGTGGTTGGAGCCACATCCCTGGAGGTGTTTGGGGCCAGGCTGGCAGAGGCTGTGGGCAGCCTACTCTAGGGTAGGGTGTCCCTGGACATGGCAGGGGGGTTGGAACTGACTGATCCTTGTGGATCCCTTCCAACTCTGACTGATTCTATGATTCTATAATTCTGTCATTCCAACCTCCATCCCAGCAGCCTTAATCACCAGACCATAGCCTCCAGCACCACATCCACTCCTTTTGGAAACACCTCCAGGGATGGTGACGCCACTCCAGGTAGACTCCACCTGGTGGAGTCGATCCCCAGCCCAAAAAGTGCCCCTCGCAATGCAAGCCTGAGATCATTTTTGGAGAGCTGGAGCAAAACTGCCATTTTTGCAAAGGGCAAAGCAGCTCCAGGGAGAAGTGGAGAACGTTATAGATAGATGGGGGTGGGGAGCTTGGGATGCACTCAGTGGGAGATTGTTGAATAATGAGGCAGGGAACGCTCAATTAGCACAAGCTAATAAACCCTCCCAGGAGCAACTGCAGATGGTCCAGAGATGGGGAAGTCAAACGGGAGGCTCAGAAGACAGATTTCCCTGCCCCAGTGCTGCCATCAGATGTGCATTTGTAGGTGCAAAACATTCACTTCCATTCTTCATTTGGCTCCTGAACCGCGGAAGATGTTTGCAGAAGGAGGGTCAGAAGCTTAGCAGAGGAGAAAAAGGAACAGCAAAGAGAGGTCCTCTCCCATTGCCTGGCTCCAGCAGGCAGGGATGGATGCAGCTAACACACAGTGGAGCTGCAGTGACACGGGAAGGGGCAAGCAGGGAGCAGTGGAGACCTTGGGGGATGCCTCTGCTGCTTGCCCGCTGGGTCAGAGCTCTTTCCAGCCAGCTGAGGCTGTTTCTGGTTCATGTCATGGATGCCACCAAAGCTGAATGTCTGCACTGCTGGAGCAGCAGCAGCAAATCATCCCCTCCCTGCAGAGAGACTGTGGGAAGCCTACCAAGTAGTCCCTTCTTGGGCATGTGGGTGTTGAACCACAGAATCAGAGAAACATTCCAGCTGGAAAAGCCCTTGAGGAGCACCAAGTCTGACCCTGCTCTGCAAGATGCACCCCAAATCATAGCCCCAAGCAGAGAGCCTGTGGACAGTCTACCAGGGCAGTGCATGGTCCCTGCGTGGGTATGTGAGTGTTAAATAACAGAATCACAGAATCACAGAAACATTTCCAGCTGGAAAAGCCCTTGAAGAGCACCAAGTCCATCCCAGATCCCTGCTCTGCAAGGAGGACCCAAAACCATAGCCCCAAGCAGAGAGAACCTGTGGGTGTTGAAGCACAGAATCACAGAAACATTCCAGCTGGAAAAGTCTCTCAGGAGCACCAAGTCCATCCCAAATCCCTGCTATGAAAGGTACACCCCAAACCACAGCCCCAAGCAGAAAGCCTGTGGGTGTTGAGCCACAGAATCACAGAAACATTCCAGCTGGAAAAGCCCTTGAAGAGCACCAAGTCTGACTCAGATCCCTGCTCTGCAAGGTGGACCCAAAACCACAGCCCCAAGCAGAAAGCCTGTGGGTGTTGAGCCACAGAATCACAGAAACATTCCAGCTGGAAAAGCCCTTGAAGAGCACCAAGTCTGACTCAGATCCCTGCTCTGCAAGGTGGACCCAAAACCATAGCCCCAAGCAGAGAGCCTGTGGACAGTGTACCAGGGCAGTGCATGGTCCCTGCGTGGGCATGTGGGTGTTGAACCACAGAATCACAGAAAAATTGCAGCAAGCCCAAGCCAGATCTATGAGTCTATGACCCTATGACTCAATGATTCTGTGATCTCTGGGAGGAAATAGGTCCTGCCCTTTTCATTCCCCAGCTCCATGAAGCCAGACTGAGCCTGCTCTGCAGCAGACGCTGCTGCTGCTGCCTCTGACATACACCAAGGCTGCTTTCCCAGAATCATAGAATCATATAATAAGTTAGGGTTGGAAGGGAACACAAGGAGCAGCCAGTTCCA
>VWZI01011218.1:0-10967 GCA_013396835.1 Psilopogon haemacephalus | reverse complement strand
GCAGCATCTCCACATCCCTCTTGTCCCAGGGGCTCCAGCACTGGATGCACTACTCCAGGTGGGCTCTCAGCAGAGCACAGCAGAGGGGCAGAATCCCCTCCCTGGCCCTGCTGCCCACACTGCTCCTGCTGCAGCCCAGCCTCTGCTTGCCTTTCTGCCCTGCAAGTGCACACTGCTGCCTCATTTTCAGCTTCTCCTCCCCCAGCACCCCCAAGTTCCTCTCCTCAGGGCTGCTCTCCAGCCAGTCCCTGCCCAGCCTGGATTGGTGCTTACCATTGCCTCCACCCAGCTGCAAGACCTTGCCCTTGGCCTGCATCTTGCTCGAGCAGCAATCGATTCCTCCCCCTCCCCCTCTGCAGAAAGATCCTGCATATTTCTGGACTCTACCTGGCAATTACCCTCCTGTGCTGACCTTTAAATCACTTCTGCTCTCCCTGGAGGGCTCATGGAGCTGCCAGGTCACCGCCGCACCGCGGGCACGCGCGGAGGCACCTGACATTTTTGGGGTCGAGAGGGGAGGGAGGCAACACAAAGGCAAGTTGAGGCTTCTGTGGGACTCCGAGGTGCTCCTGAAATAATTCAAGATGAAATAAGAGCTCTTCGAGGCCCAGCTGCAGCTGGCTTGCTGATGGAAGTGGGGGAGAGAGGTCGTTCTGAGAGGTGGCTCAAGAACCTTAGGTGAGAGGTTTGTTAAATCCAAGCTTAACGAGTTGGTGTCCACCCCTCCGGGGGCAGAGCAGACAGCAGGGATGTGGGATGGATGCAGGATGCTGCAGCTCCTGGCAGCTGCTGTCTGCATGCCAGACAGGGCCAGCGTTGGGAGCCTCCCATTGGAGGTGACAATCCAGGGCAGTCCTGGCCCCTGGCAAGGTGTGGATGTGTCCCAAGAAGGCTCTGCTCGAAGTGGCACCTGGGCAAAGCACTCAGTCTGTTTTGGGTGTTTCTTGGGTACAAATCCAGAGAAGCAAATCCAGAGAAGGAGACTCCATGACCTCTCTGGGCAGCCTGCTGGCAGGGCTCCTGCACCCTCCCAGCAAAGAAATTTCTCCTCATCTTGAGGTGGAACCTCCTGGAGAAGGCAATCCAGGGACAGTCCTGGCCCCTGGCAAGGTGTGGATGTCTCTGCTCGAAGTGGCACCTTTGCAAAGCACTCAATCTATTTTGGGTATTTCTTGGGTACAGCCAGAACCTGTGGCTGGGGCTCAGACACCAACATTTGCTTGTGGGGCTCTGACAAGGTCATCACAGAACGACAGAATCACAGAGGGATAGAGGTTGGAAGGAAAATTTGGAGATCATCCAACCTAACCCTGCTGCCAGAGCAGGGCAGGGCACACAGGAGAAAATCCAGAGAAGGAGACTCCACAACCTCTGTGGGCAGGCTGCTGGCAGGGCTCCATCACTTTCCCAGCAAAGAAATTTCTCCTCACCTTGAGGTGGAACCTCCTGGAGAAGGCAATCCAGGGCAGTCCTGGCCCCTGGCAAGGTGTGGATGTGTCCCAAGAAGGCTCTACTCAAAGTGGCACCTGGGCAAAGCACTCAGTCTGTTTTGTGTGTTTCCTGGGTACAGCCAGAGCCTGTGGCTGGGGTTCAGACACCCACACTTGGCTTTGGGGCTCTGGCAAGGTCATCACAGTATCACAGAGGGGTAGGGGTTGGAAGGAACCTCTGGAGATCATCCAATCTAATCCTGCTGCCAGAGCAGGGCAGGGCACACAGGAGAAAATCCAGAGAAGGAGACTCCACAACCTCTGTGGGCAGGCTGCTGGCAGGGCTCCATCACCTTCACAGCAAAGAAATTTCTCCTCATCTTGAGGTGGAAGCTCCTGTGTTACATCTTGAACTCACTGTTCCTTGGCCTGTCACTGGATACCTGCCTGGCACCTTCATCCTGACACCCATCCCTCAGCTATTTATAGACATGGATCAGATTCCCTCTCAAGCCTTCTCTAGGCAATGATCAGATGCTGCTCTCAGCCTTCTCTTCTCACCAGGGCATGCTCCCTCTGCTCAGATCAGCACTTCCAAAGGGTCCACTCAGCCCACCCAAAAGCAACCACATAGAATCACAGAATGGTTTAGCTTGGAAGGGACCTCAGAGCTCAGCCAGTCCATGGGCAGGGACACCTCCCACTAGAACAGCTCACTCAAGGCCTCATCCAAGCTGGTCCTGAACATCTCCAGAGAGATTGTGGAGCACAGAAGCACAGAAAGGCTTGAACACCTCCAGAGAGGTTGTGGAGCACAGAAGCACAGAAGGTCTTTAATATCTCCAGGGAGGTTGTGGAGCACAGAAGCACAGAAGGTCTTTAATATCTCCAGGGAGGTTGTGGAGCACAGAAGCACAGAAGGTCTTTAATATCTCCAGGGAGGTTGTGGAGCACAGAAGCACAGAAGGTCTTTAATATCTCCAGGGAGGTTGTGGAGCACAGAAGCACAGAAGGTCTTTAATATCTCCAGGGAGGTTGTGGAGCACAGAAGCACAGAAGGTCTTTAATATCTCCAGGGAGGTTGTGGAGCACAGAAGCACAGAAGGTCTTTAATATCTCCAGGGAGGTTGTGGAGCACAGAAGCACAGAAGGTCTTTAATATCTCCAGGGAGGTTGTGGAGCACAGAAGCACAGAAGGTCTTTAATATCTCCAGGGAGGTTGTGGAGCACAGAAGCACAGAAGGTCTTTAATATCTCCAGGGAGGTTGTGGAGCACAGAAGCACAGAAGGTCTTTAATATCTCCAGGGAGGTTGTGGAGCACAGAAGCACAGAAGGTCTTTAATATCTCCAGGGAGGTTGTGGAGCACAGAAGCACAGAAGGTCTTTAATATCTCCAGGGAGGTTGTGGAGCACAGAAGCACAGAAAGGCTTGAACACATCCAGGGAGGTTGTGGAGCACAGAAGCACAGAAAGGCTTTTCCAGCCTAGGTAATTCTGTGATTCTGTGGAGGATGTTGGAGGGAGGTCTGGAAGCCCAGGTCAGGTCTGTCAAAATGCTAATATCTCCCTCCCCAGGCATGTGCAAGCTCCGAGACATTCCGAGTCAAAGGTTGCAGAGGTCACAGAGGTCAGTGCAAAATAAGGCAGGGCAGATCTGATCACATTCAGCAGAGGTTTCATTAACCTGCTCAACGCTGCCCTGAAACACATCAGCAGAACCTGCTCTGGGGCACTGGTGGGTTCCCAGGACTGAGAGCAGTAAAAAGCCAACCCAGGGCAGACTTTTTTTTTTTTTTTTTCCTTTTTTAATATACCTTTGCAGCTCAGACCACAAATATTTATGCCCTTGTTCTCTCTTAGATGGCTCCAGGAATGGGTTGCCCAGGGAGGTGTTAGGGGCCAGATCCCTGGAGGTGTTTTTGGCCAGGCTGGCAGAGGCTGTGGGCAGCCTGCTCTAGGGTAGGGTGTCCCTGGGCATGGCAGGGGGGTTGGAACTGGCTGATCCTTGTGGATCCCTTCCTTCCCTGACTGATTCTAGGATTCATTGACACACACACACACCCTGGAGGTGCTCAGGACCAGGTTGGATGAGGCCTTGAGTGACCTGTTCTAGTGGGAGGTGTCCCTGCCTATGGCACAGGGGAGTTGGAACTGGCTGAACTTTGAGGTCTCTTCCAACCTAAACCATTTTATGAGTCTATGATTCTCTGAGGGGCAATGGCTTTGAGCTGGAAGAGAGGAGATTGAAGCTGGAGATTGTTGGCCTCAAGCTGAAGCTGTGGAGGTTTGGATTAGACATTAGGGAAAAGATTTTTCCTGGAGAGAGTGGTCAGGGAGTGGAATGAGCTGCCCAGGGAGGTGGTGGAGACACCCACCCTGGATGTGGTGTTTGGATGTGGTGGTTGGGGCTGTGGTTTAAGGTGAATGTTGTAAAGTAGGGTTCTAGGTTGGACTCGATGCTCCTGAGGGGCTTTGCCAACCTGCATGCTTCTATGACTCTGTGATGCTGAAGAAATTCTTGGCAGCAAGAGGTTCATCAGGAGCCCCTGAGCATCTCCACCAGAGGATGAGGCCTTGAGAAACCTGTGCTGGTGAGAGGTGTCCCTGCCCCATGGCAGGGGTTGGAGCTGGATGATTGTTAAGATCCCAACCAACCCATGCTGTGATTCTATGATTAAGGCTGGAAAAGTCCTCCAAGACTCATCAAGCCCAACTGCCAAGCCAGCAGCACCACAGCCACTAACCCATGTCCTGAAGTGCCTTGTCCACAGGTGTGCAGGACACCTCCAGGGATGGTGAATGCTACAAGCCCAGATGCTGCCTGCCAGCCCTCCGTGCACTGAGGTCCATCAGGAGCCCCTGAGCATCTCCACCAGAGGATGAGGCCTTGAGCAACCTGTGCTGGTGAGAGGTGTCCCTGCCCCATGGCAGGGGGGTTGGAACTGCCTGAGCTTTGAGATCCTTTCCAACCCAACCCATTCTGTGGTTCCACGAAGACAGCAGACTTGGGCTGGGCTTACTGAAGGTCATGCAAAGATGAGTTGGACTTGATGACCTTAATTTTTTGGTTTTTTTCTTTTCCAAGCTCCACCAGGCTGTGATTCTCTGAACTGAGCCCCAGAGACCTGCCTGCTTGCACGTTCCTTGGAAACCACATTTGCTGTGATGTCTGAGTGCCATTACATCAGCTCTTGTTTCTAAGCACTTGGTACAAATCTTCCCCACAGGGACAAATAGCAGAGATTAGCAGAAACAGAAAGAAAGAAAGAAAAAAAAAAAAGTAAATCAGATGGAAGAGAGGAGCTGACAGAACAAAATGAATCCAATCCTTATTAGAGAAGAGTGTGCCCAGCAGGTCCAGGGAGGTTCTCCTCCCCCTCTGCTCTGCCCTGCTCAGACCTCATCTTGAGCACTGCCTTCAGTTTGGGGCTCTCCAGTTGGAGAGGGACAGGGACCTGCTGGAGAGGGTCCAAGGGAAGGCTGGGAGGATGCTGAGGGGACTGCAGCACTGCCTGGAGAGGAGAGGCTGAGGGACCTGGGGCTGCTTAGGCTGGAGAAGAGAAGACTGAGAGGGGATTGAATCAATGTTAATCAATCTCTGAGGGCTGGGGGTCAGGAGTAGGGGGGGGAGCTTTGCTCTCCAGCTTACCTCCTGCTACTCCCTGATTCAGTTTGGGGCTCCCCAGCCCATCCACTCCATTTGGGAGGATTTAGGACTCATTTAGAGCTGGGAGTCAGCAGAGGAGGGGGGACAGGATTCTGCTGGAGAGAGTCCAAGAGAGGGCTGTGAGGATGCTGAGGGGACTGCAGCACTGCCTGGGGAGGAGAGGCTGAGGGACCTGGGGCTGCTTAGGCTGGAGAAGAGAAGACTGAGAGGGATTGAATCAATGTTTATCAATCTCTGAGGACTGGGGGTCAGGAGAGGGGGGACAGGCTCTGCTCATTGCTCCCTGGGATAGGTCAAGGAGCAATGGATGGAAGCTGCAGCACAGGAGGTTGCAGCTCAACACAAGGGGAAACTTCTTTACTGCAAGGGTCCCAGAGCAGAAGAGAAGACCGAGAGGGGATTGAATCAGTGCTCCTAAATGTCTGAGGGCTGGGGGTCAGGAGGTGGGGGGAGCTTTTTTGCCCTTCTCTGGATGTTTTGCTCTCCAGCTTACCCCCTGCTGCTCCCTGATTATGTTTGGGGCTCCCTAGCTCATTGAGGAATTGCTTTGGGTGAATTTAGGACTCATTTAGAGCTGGGGGTCAGGAGAGGGGGAACAGGCTCTGCTCACTTGCTCCCTGGGATAGGCTAGGAGCAACGGATGGAAGCTGCAGCACAGGAGGTTGCAGCTCAACACAAGAGGCAACTTCTTGCCTGTGTGGGTCCCAGAGCAGTGGCACAGGCTGCCCAGAGAGGTTGTGGAGTCTCCTTGTCTGGAGCCTTTCCAGACCCTGTCTGGTTGTGTTGCTGTGTCCCCTGAGCTAGCTTGGATGGTCCTGCTCTGGCAGAGGTGGGGTTGGACTGGATGATCTCTTTGGGTCCCTTCCAACCCCTGCCATCCTGTGACCCTCTGATGCTTCTGTGCAGGCAAATGAGCTCCTTTTCCTGACCAACAGTGATGCCCCCTCCTGCCTGGGGTCCAGCAGCCTTTGGGTGTGTTTGCATCACCCCACATGGAGCCTGTCTAAGCTTTACCTGAGCAGATCCTACCAAAGCTCATCTGCTGCTGCTGCTGCATGAACATCCAAGTCGCCAACCCAACAAAACCCCCTCTTTATTTTTTTCTTTTTTTCTTTTTTTTTTTTCCCCCCACTCTCCGTGCCAGCAGCCTGACTAATTGCATTGCAGATTAACGAGTCTTTCCCCCCCCAAAAGTCCTAATTGCATGATGAGGAGCTCGCAGTTCACTTTTAACTGCTGAACTGCTCCCAATTTACCCAGGCGCCCGCACCGCCGCTGCCAGCCTCGTTTGCATAGGATAATGACCAAGGGTTGGGCTTCTACCAGTGGCTCTCAGCTCCCTCCTTACCTGCTGTTTGTCTCTGCTCCAGCAAATTCTGCTCTTGGACATGTGTCTGATGGTAGGAGTGTGAGTGGTGAGGAGCCTGTTAGAGGCGTTCCAAAGCTACCTTCGAGCCAGGGCACGCAGCCGCTGACTGCGCTGCTGGTGCTCGCTGCCAGCTGCCTGGTTGGGATGTGACCATCAGCTCCTCTTGCTCACTTAAAAGGCAAAAAGTCTTCTTCTCCAAGCTGGAAAAGCTTCTGCCTCACTCCCTGGACCCTGTTTTTACAGGGGTTTGTAGTGCTAGGAAGAGGGGCAACGGATTTGAGCTGGGAGAGGGGAAGCTGAGACTGGAGAGGAGGAAGAAATTCTTTAGAGAGAGAATGGGGAGACACTGGCACAGGTTGCCCAGGGAGGCTGTGGATGTCCCCTCCCTGGATGTGTTTCAAGCCAGGCTAGATGAGGCCTTCAGCATCCTGCTCTAGTGGGAGGTGTCCCTGCCCATGGGTAATGTCCCTGCCCATAGGTGGTGTCCCTGCCCATGGGTAATGTCCCTGCCCATGAGTGGTGTCCCTGCCCATGAGTGGTGTCCCTGCCCATAGGTGGTGTCCCTGCCCATGAGTGGTGTCCCTGCCCATGAGTGGTGTCCCTGCCCATGGGAGGTGTTCCTGTGATTCTGTGCTTAGGAAGAAATTCTTGGCAGTGAGGGTGGGGAGACACTGGCATAGGTTGCCCAGGGAGGGTGTGGATGCTCCCTCCCTGAAAGAGTTCAAGGCAGGCTGGATGAGGCCCTGAGCAACCTGTGCTGGTGGGAGGTGTCCCTGCCCCATGACAGGGGGTGGGAGCTGGATGAGTGTTAAGATCCCAACCAACCAACCCATGCTGTGATTCTATGATTAAGGCTGGAAAAGTCCTCCAAGACTCATCAAGCCCAACTGCCAAGCCAGCAGCACCACAGCCACTAACCCATGCCCTGAAGTGCCATGTCCACAGGTGTGCAGGACACCTCCAGGGATGGTGACTGCTACAAGCCCAGATGCTGCCTGCCAGCCCTCCATGCACTGAGGTTCATCAGGGGCCCCTGAGCATCTCCACCAGAGGATGAGGCCTTGAGCAACCTGTGCTGGTGAGGTGTCCCTGCCCCATGGCAGGGAGTTGGAACTGGCTGAGCTTTGAGGTCCCTTGCAGCCTAAACCATTCTGTGATTCTGATTCTAAACCTCCCCCACTGCAATTTGAGGCCATTTCCTCTTGTTTCATCACTTGACAGCAGGGAGAAAAGTCCAACCTCCTAGAGCACACTGGGCTGGGCTGGTGGGAGGTGTCCCTGCCCCATGGCAGGGGGTTGGAACTGGATGAGCTTTGAGGTCCCTTGCAACCCCAACCCCTTCTGTGATTCTGTGACAGCTCAGCACAGCTAAGCTCAACCTCCCTTCACTGCTGAAGCTGACAAAAGGGAAAAGCTACACAAGTTACTCAGAGCTCCGAGGTGACTGCAGCACCTCAGGGGACTTATTGCTGGATAAACACACTGCAAAACACTCCTTGTTTTCCCCCTCAGGAGACTGTCACTTCCTCTGGAGATGTGGATGTTGCTGATGTTTGTCTTGCTTGCTGCTGCAGGAGCTGTGGGCTGGAAGGAAGATGCTGTTTGGATCAGATTGCTCTGCCTGTGCAGGAAGAGTTTGGCATGGTGGGATCCAAGCATGGGTTTTGTTCCTTCTCTAGCTGCCTGCCCATCACTCTGTCCCAAAGAGGGGAGATTTCACCACCTCCTAAGCAAGTTCCTTGCTTGCTGCTGCAGGAGCTGTGGGCTGGAAGGAAGATGCTGTTTGGATCAGATTGCTCTGCCTGTGCAGGAAGAGTTTGGCATGGTGGGATCCAAGCATGGGTTTTGTTCCTTCTCTAGCTGCCTGCCCATCACTCTGTCCCAAAGGGGGGGTGATTTCCTCACCTCCTAAGCAAGCTCCAGCAGGATTACAGAGAATAAAAGCTCTCATTTAGTCTTTCCAGGCACAGCTTGGCACTGGCAGCCCCTGGGAGGTGTCTTTGGCTTTGTGCACCTCCAGACAAAAACTCAGACACCTTTGGCTGAAAAACCTCTGCTTTGTTTGCTCTCTGAGAAGAGCTAACAGGGGAAAATTCACCTCCATTCAGGAAGGATGAGGCCTTGAGTGACCTGTTCTAGTGGGAGGTGTCCCTGCCTATGGCAGGGGGTTGGAACTGGATGATCTTTGAGGTCTCTTCCAAGCTAAACCATCCTATGATCCTATGATCCTTGTGGTCCCTTCCAACCCTGACTGATTCTGTGATTCTGTAATTCTATGATTCCAACCTCCATCCCAGCACCCTTAATCACCAGACCACAGCCTCCAGCAGCACATCCACTCCTTTTTCAAACACCTCCAGGGATGGTGACTCCACTCCAGGTAGACTCCACTTGGTAGACTCCATCACCTCCAGGCAGGGTGACTCCACCACCTCCCTGGGCACAAGGCTCAGCACAAGGACCCTTTCCTCCTCTGCAGCCTCCCCCCCCCTGCTTGTGCAGCGCTGATGAGAGCATCTCCACTCCTTTGTCACCATCTCAGACTTCTCCTCAGGCACTTCTGAGCTGCTGCTTCTGCACCACGTTGCCCTTTGTGCCTCGGCCCAGGCAGTTCGCTGGGGGATCCATCTGTATCTGTCCCCAAATTGAATTACATAACCTCCTTTTTTTTTTTTTTTTTTTTTACTTTTGGTCCACGGGTTGCAATTAGAAGCCTCTCAAAGACAAGAGGGTGTGCAGGGCTCTGCTTGCTTTTCAGAGCCTGCTTCTGGAGGCATCTGAGTAGATAANGAGAAGAGAAGAGAAGAGAAGAGAAGAGAAGAGAAGAGAAGAGAAGAGAAGAGAAGAGAAGAGAAGAGAAGAGAAGAGAAGAGAAGAGAAGAGAAGAGAAGAGAAGAGAAGAGAAGAGAAGAGAAGAGAAGAGAAGAGAAGAGAAGAGAAGAGAAGAGAAGAGAAGAGAAGAGAAGAGAAGAGAAGAGAAGAGAAGAGAAGAGAAGAGAAGAGAAGAGAAGAGAAGAGAAGAGAAGAGAAGAGAAGAGAAGAGAAGAGAAGAGAAGAGAAGAGAAGAGAAGAGAAGAGAAGAGAAGAGAAGAGAAGAGAAGAGAAGAGAAGAGAAGAGAAGAGAAGAGAAGAGAAGAGAAGAGAAGAGAAGAGAAGAGAAGAGAAATCAGCCAGGTTGGAAGAGACCTCCAAGCTCATCCAGTCCAACCTATCACCCAGCCCTAGCCAATCAAGCAGACCATGGCACCAAGTACCCCATGCAGGCTTATTTTGAACACCTCCAGGGATGGAGACTCCACCACCTCCCTGGGCAGCCCATCCCAATGCCAATCACTCTCTCTGTGCAAAACTTCTTCCTAATATCCAGCCTGAACCTGTCCTCCCCTTGCTCATTGAGGTGTTTTTTCTCATGGGTGGGTCGTGTTTGATGTGAGGCTCATTCCACAGCCAGCCTCAGCAGGTGTGCCAGGCAGAGCAGACCAACGTGCTGCGAGCCTGCAAGCTTCAGGATCTCTGGTTTGGCAGAGGCTGGGAAGGTCTCAGCAAAATGCAGCACAGCATCCTCCACCTCCCTGCTGGCCCTGAGACCTCGGCGACCTCGGCAAGCAGAGCCTGGGTCAAGCTGGGGAAAGCTCAGCTGTGGATTACCTCCCTTGCTCCCCAGAGCTCCTCCAGCAGTCAGCACCTTGACACTAATCTGGAGGAGGGGGAGAAAAAAAAAAAGTCAGTCTAAAGTCCTTGTAATTTCCAGCAGGCATTAGTGATGCTCCCTCCCTGACCTCTCTCCTCACCTCAGCTCGCAGGAGCGTTCGAAGCATCTTAATGCCCAAAGCAGCTTTGGGCTGCTCTGGACAGCAGGAGAGTAGGGAAAGGAATCAAAATCTCAGGCACAGGAAAAATGATTTCTTTATATTCCCTCACTCTTTACCTTGACAGGAGCTTCAGCTTACAAAAATGAGGAGAGGCTAATGGAAACAGCCATCTGCTGTAAGGCATTTCTGTTTTTAATGTAGCCATCTCCTCTGCCTCGGAGAGAAAAGCCTGGAGATAAGGGAGTTGCTCTCTACAGCTCCCTGGGGGTTGGAGGCAGGTGGAGGTTTGCCTCTTGAAGCTGGTGAGGGGCCTGGAGCACAGCCCCAAGAGGAGAGGCTGAGGGAGCTGGGGGTGTGCAGCCTGCAGAAGAGGAGGCTCAAGGCAGACCTCATCACTGTCAACAACTACCTAAAGGGAGGTTGTGGCCAGCTGGGGTTGGGCTCTGCTCCCAGGCACCCAGGGATAGAATGAGGGGACACAGCCTTAAGCTGTGCCAGGGCAGGTTCAGGTTTGATGTTAGGAGGAAATTCTTGACAGAGAGAGTGATTGGCATTGGGATGGACTGCCCGGGGAGGTGGTGGAGTCCCCATCCCTGGAGGTGTCAAAATAAGTCTGGATGGGGCACTTGGTGCCATGGTCTGCTTGACTGGCTAGGGCTGGGTGCTAGGTTGGACTGGATGAGTTTGG
>VWZI01011216.1:0-70225 GCA_013396835.1 Psilopogon haemacephalus | reverse complement strand
ATAATTTATAATTTCAGCCTCTTCAATAGCTCACAATCAATACAGTAGGCAGGATGAAAGTGCAGCAGGTGAGCTGCAGGTCTCTCAGTGGAGGGCATTAGCCTCCACTTCTTAGAGCTTGCAATGTACAACGTGCTACAGAGAAGGAAGAAGTAGGATACTGGTAGGTGCCCAGTCAATAGGTCCAATTCCATTCCATAAACACAGCCACACTGTGCTACAGAAAGACAAGAGATTTAGAATGGTCAAGGAGGCACTTCTGGGATGTTTCCCCTTCTGCCACAAAGAGAAATCAAATTTTGCTGATAGAAAGATGAAAGAAACTCAGATGAGATAAAGTATGTGTTTATAAAAACAAGTAGAGCTATCTAGATAGCATCATGGAATCACAGAATTATTTGGGTTGGATGGGATCTTTAGTCTAACCTCAAAATTTTAATTATAGATATATATACACATACTATATAATAGATCCCATGCGGTGGTTCAGCAGTTACCTGCCCCCCCTCCCCGACTTTGAAATAACGCAGGCTAGGACTCAGTCAGTTGGAAGTTAATAAATGAAGCTTTATATTTACAGCTTTGCATAATATACAAGCAGATATTTACAATGTATAACAGATATTTACAGATATATATATACAGTAAAAAAGGTAATACAGAAACACCACAGCCCTCCCAGAGATCAATGTCCCTAAGAGGGGTTTTTAACTACCCCTATCACTTTCCCCTTGCCCAATCTTATCTCACCATATGTTTCATGCAGCAGATAGGCGAAGGTAGATTGGCCAGGAGGGTTAGCAGCAGGAAAGAATTTTGGGAAATTACTCAGATACAGCTACAAAAGGCAGGGAGAAAGAGCCATGCAAAAGCAGCCACAGCACAAAGCAGTCTGACTTATCTGTATTTGGTTTACAACTCTTAAACATTTTTTTTTTTCTCAGTAAAGCTATGAGTGAAGTAGCATCATCTGTGCTTTCCTTTCTCAGCCTATAGTCTAATTTCTCATTCAAATCCTCTAATTAGTTCAAACCAGCACAATCCCACATTATAATTATACATAATTCTATATGATGGTGGTTTTAACATTTATGATCATGGTATACAAATTGTTTTATTTTATTGATACATATGAAAACTTTTAACCTACTGCTGTCATAGATATATAGCCTCACTCTATCAGAAGGATAATGTGGTAAATAGTGTTCTGATAAATTACTTATGGCTGTGCAGGTTTAAGTGAATTTTTTTTTTTTAAGAAAACAAATGTCAAGAAACAAAAGAAACAGTCAAAGCTACTCTCTTTATATGCTTCTTCTCTCATCTCTTTCCATTTTTTTCAACCCTTCACTGGTGCAAAAATATGACCTTTTTTCTTGCATCTCAAAAACTAAAAGAAGAGGCTCCACAGCCAAGGTCTCTGCATCCTAGATGCTTGCCTATGTGTCCTCTAGAGTTAGTGGAGTCAGACAGGTATGTCTTTGGGGGATTGAAGTATAGGCGAGATTACACCCATAAATGCTTATTTATAAGCACTGCACTGATGACTATAAAGGTAAAGCCACCAATATTAGTATTGAGACATTTCTGGCTCTAAAAGTAGATTAAAAAAGCTGACAGGAACCAAGTGACTGTATCACATTCTGCAGTGGAGTACTGTTTCTCCCTTCATTTCAGTCTCGCAGCAGAATGTCACTGCTCAGAGTAAGCTCTAAAGAAAAGCAGAACAAGACTTATGACCACAAGAAAAAAAAAAATCTTCAATAAGAGGCAGCCCCAGTGGCAGGTGGCACTGTAGAGTGACAGTGACCATAGAATGGTTAGGGTTGGAAGCAACCTTAAAGATCATCCTGATCCACTCCCCCACACCTCCATGGACAGGAATACCTTCCACTAGACCAGAGTACTCAAGGCCTCATCCAACCTGGCCTTGAACACCTCTAGGGTGGGGCCATCCACAGTCTCCCTGGCCAACATGTTCCAGTTTCTCACCACTCTTCCTGTAAAGAATTCCTTTCTTCTATGTAGTCTAAACCTACCCATCTCAAGCTTAAATCCATTCCCTCTTGTACAAGCCCTTGTAAATGATGTGTGTCACATTTTTCCTCTCTTAAAGAGAAGAAATACCCACAAGGACCAGCAGAATCAGGCTCCTACAAATACAGCAAAGTAATCTCTGTCATAGCAGGACATTTATGAGGCTATGCACAGCACTGCTTATAGACCTAGAGATTTGTTTTCAACATCTGGAAAAATCCTCTGTGATTGTGTAATTACAGACTGATCCAATGCTCCCAGTCTTAGCAAGAGACCTGCGTAGAAGAAGCACAGAGGAAGAGTAATTGGAGTGGAAGGACTGTTTGTTTGCCTCAATACACAGAGACATGTCACCATTACTTAATTTGAGAGCTGGGTTCCAGAGACACATAGCTTCTGTGACCAAATTATTTGGTAGGAATCCCTAAGACAGGGAGAGATGAGCTAAGGGTTGTCTAGGAGAATCTGCTCTTCCTTTTCTACTGCTGGTTGGTTTATCTCAGACCCAAAAGACAGCAACAGAGGTTCAAACCATAATAATACACAAATTGATCCCTCTGGGTTGTGCTCACCAGGAAAGGTTTTACACTGGATTGGGCAGCAAATGTACTACTTTCTGAGATGCTCTGCAGAGTCTCTTTCTTCTCAGGTCTCTGACTGAACACTTTATTTGTCCCGGTGATGATAATGTGTAGTTCAATCTGACTAGCCAAATGGAAAGAAGGGTCACATGGACCATATATAAATCTGCAGCTTTGGAATAAATGCCCTCTGTGTACAGCAAGGCTACAGAAATTTGGGTAAACCTGTGTGATGCTTGTGCCAGAGAAAATGTACCAAGACACGAATTATTTTTTGCCAGCTGGAGCTGAATACCTACACAGATACTGCAACACCTAAGACCCAGAAGGTTTTTGTTCTGTCCTACATGCTTCTAAAACAAGCAGGTCAGGCAGCAGTTTATCTTTCCAGTGAGTCCCCAGTGCTGCCGTATAATGATAAACAACTGTCTCCTGTTCTGCCTGAGAATTACACTCTTAATGTCACGGGCTAAATGATTAATCTCATTATGAGTTATGCAACTAAAACTCTTGCTACAACCCTTCACACAAGCTTATTCTCCTCACCTCCATCCCAGGCTGGGATTGAAAGAGTGAGGAAAGCCTTGTCCTCTCTCTTGAACTTCACCTTTTTGACTCTTTGACCGCTAATACTGAGTATGTTGCAAGCAGCTAGATAGGCATTCACATATTCACACACTCACAGACACTGCCAGATAGGCTTTGGCATAGATGGAGCATTGGTTTGGCCCAGGTTTGACTGATGACTCCTCTTGCTCTGCTTCTGCACACATTTCCAGCTGTATGTTTCTAAACAGTTTAGGATGTGTTTAATTCAGCTCATGACAGAGCTGATGTAGTGAAGGAAAAGAACTGCAACTCTGCAGTGGAAAGTTAATCTGCATTTTGTATTCCAGTTTCCATCCAAACTGACCATAAGCTTTTTTGAAAATAAACCAAACAACCCTGCTTGTTATGACAGTCATGTTTCAGTAAAGTCACTCCGTTTTGTCCCCAGAGGTCATGTACTCATATGTTAACATTAAAAATGTTTTTTAAAAAGTAAACAGAAGCTAGGTTCTCGCAGTACAATGGAAAATGCCTCCTAAAATCTGAGTGCAGTACAATGTACTGCAGGAGGTAGTTTATGGGAGGTTGCTGTTTTCCTGCCCACTGCTTATGCTTTCTTCTTGCCACAGGAGAAATAACATGGAAGAGAATTTGGAAATAGTGTCATTATTAAATAGGCTATTGAAAAGCTGGTAGGTGGCCTGTGGCAAAAACAGCCAAACAAAACCCTCATCACTGGATGAATCCTCTCCATTAACCAGTACTGCGTTATTTTGAGAAATGAATAACCTCTACTGCCTCGTTGGTTTGTTAATAATTTATGATCAGAATGGGAGGATGCAATAGAGAGGATGTCCTTTTGCTGTTCAGTCCCACCAGTGATTGTGTAAGGTGTTCAGGCTCCTTTGAGTGGTAAAAGATACCAGTGTCCTCTCCTGGCCACTACTGGCCATGCTGGGATTTTTATTTGTATCAGTCAAGGATTTGCAGAAATTCAACATCTTGCCCATTTTAAAAAATGCCAGTTAGCATCAGTATCACCATATAAAATCACAGAATTAACCAGGTTGGAAAAGACCTTTGAGATCATTGAGCCCAACCTACCACCTTCTAATTAATTATACCATGGCACTAAGTGCCTCATTCAGTCTCCTTTTAAACATCTCCAGGGACGGTGACTCCACCATCCAGTCTCCTTGAAACAAGCTCAGTTCCTATCTATTCCTCTCTTTGCCTCGAACTCCTAAACCATCTTCCCCCATTTGTCATGCTTGGAGAAATAAAGATCAATAACTTCTAAAAGATAGACTCTGGGATAGTTGCCAACAAGTTACCATCAGTCTGGAAGATCACTCTAACTTTAGAACCATGTCATAAATACACTTGAAGGGATCTTCTGGGGTTTTGCCTACAAAGTAAACAGTTATAGTTCTGCATTTCAACACAAGAAGGCATTGATGCAAGACTGTCAGTCTCCAATTCCCTTTGGAGAGAGAAGAAAAAGTGACACCCACATCCTACTGCTGGCCCATTGCCCCAGAGAGTTACCTCTCCACTGGATTCATGGCTGGCTCACATCATTATTCAGAAACACTTGGCACCAGAAACTATCATCTACCTGCTCTTGTAATGAAGCATCACAATTTTCCATTGGGAAAATTGTGGGATGCTCCGCTGCTACTGACTGCCTCATACTGTCTCAGTGCTGTTGCAGAGACAGTAAGCTGCTGGGCTGACGGTGTCACACACTAAACACAGTAGGGAATGTGGAGCAGTGTTAATCCCATTGCAGCAGCTTTACACACTGTCTTTTAGTTCAGGGCTTCATTTTTTTTCAGTCTCTGTGTCTGTTTTCCATACCCTGCACCCAGATTTTAGGAGGCATTTTCCACAAAAAAGCACAGGCAACAACAAGCAAATGTCTTCATAACTGTCTGTTAGGTTAAGCACTTTCTCAAGCAGGCAACTCTGAAGGACTGCTTCATAACCACGCCGTAGAAAATACATGCTAAAATCTATCATGCTAACATGTACACTTGCCACTATCAAAAGTCACACAAAGAGAGTGTCAGAAGCTTGCAATTGCAAAATGTTAAAAATGCATGTAAAGACAGAGCTTAGGGACTGACTGTTGATGTGATGTGCCTGAGAGTACTCCTGTAGTCACAAGAACCTAAGACAAACCTGGCAGCCTTGCACTGATTCCTGTACCCCATGGTCACAACACTGTTGCCACGGGACTACTTCTATCATCACTTCTAGGTGTCTCCTCATGTTAATTCAGTCCAGAAATGACTGCTTTGATGTTTCTGCTGCACCTGAGAAAGGAAGAGCAGTATGGAGGAAGTACTGGGGACAGCCTCAACAATGTCACCGACGTATTATTATATGATCTCAGATAATAAGGAGTCAAGAGGTTCCATCAAGAAATTTTTAAAAACCCACAAAAAACAACAAAAACTGTACCCACCCAAAGCATGGGAGTGGCTGTACCCACCCAAAGCTTGGGAGTGGTGTCTACACAAAATGACTCAGTGTTGTTATATTGATAACCACTGTGTGAGAGATGATGTCAGTGGTAGTTGGTTATGTAAAGTGATATCTGGGTGATTATAACTGGAAAAATCACTGTACCTGGGGAATGTCAGACAGACCTAGGCAAAAACACAAGCTCTTGGAAATGCTGAATCTGAGCTCAAAGATAATTCCAAGGCAAATCATACCAGCAGGGATCACTAGGGACAACCTGACAACTTGCTGAGAGGTAAAGAATGAAGGTCTCCGTGCCGTATTTTGAAATGCTGTTGGGCCAACAAGGTTTGGTGTGAGGATACCATTTGTTACTCATACAGAACTTGTTACTTATAGGAAATCCAACTTTACATGCACCTTTTTTTTTTTTTCTTTTCCCCCACAGTGAATATACTCAAAATGAAAACAGTCATCCTGAAAGTCCCAGAGACAGATGAACTGTGGCAGGTCAAACTATACCAAAAGTGAGAAAGAAAGAAGAATCACAGGAAACCCACAGATATGTAGCTTTTCCCATCAAAATTTTTTTTCAGTTGTCCAGGGATTTTGCCTTATTCCCTTGAGTCCTCTTTAATTGGCTACTCCTATTAAAGTGAACATCTATAAATAATGGAGCCATAAACAACAAATGCAATTTGACTTGACTGTCTCTGCAGCACAGACAAAAACCTTTTTTCTTGTTAGACTGCCAGCAATCTCTAAAGAATCATCCAGGCTGAGTTAAAAAATCATCACTGATGATGAATCTACAGGCAGTCCTGTTTCTTACCTGAATTTTTCTGTCTCTAGCTACTGGCTTTTGATGTGATTTTGACTGCAAGTTTTAAGTGTTTCTATTGATAAAACAGGTAAAGTTTTAGAAGAGATAAAGTGACAACGAAGAAACTGAAGTACTACCTTTTGCTCAACAATGTCTTCACACTTCTCTAGAAATATGTTGAGCGCATCACTCTTCTTGAAGCTGTCTGAATTAAAAACAAGGCAAAAATACAAGGAAGCTTATTTCTTCTCATAGTTATACCAGTTGCCTGTTGATATACTTGCATGCATGTCTGAAAAGTTGCTTCTGATTTATTCCTGTCAAAGGAAGATCTGTATCAGTCCTCAGACTTTTAAATAAAAAGTGTGTTTAATTCTCCACCAGGACTGAGTCAGTAACTTCACCACAACATGCTCTCACCAAAAACCCCAAACCAAAACCAAAACAAACAAGCAAAACCCCAAACTTAAAACAAACAAACAAACCCCCAAACAAATAAACACCAAAACTAAACCAAACAAAACCAAAAACATACAAATTAAAAAACCCAAACCAACCCCATCTCACCAAGAAAGGAACTTGTTCAGAACAACAACAGATGACCAAGCTTTCTTCTCCCCTCAGCAAGCATTTCCAGCACAGCATGTTCTGCCAAGCAAAAATAAGACAGCACTTAATACACTTCCCATAAACACATGGGATGGTCAAGGCTGTTTCTGACCTTTTGTTTCCACAGGGCCAAAGAAACTGAAGCAGCTTGGTTTAGGCCTGATCAGACACAGCTTTCTTACCATTTGCTGCTGGACAAAGCCAGACTATTCAAAGCTTTACACAAACACTTTTAGAGACCAAATCAGCAGGAGGATCAGACTGGATTTCTCAGCATGCATATGTGGTTTCCAACATTCCCTCCAGAGAAACTGTCATGCCATTATTAGGATAACGATTAATGCTGATTACTGATTACTTGGTCACACTCGTTGCTACTAACCCTTAGTGGATATAAGGTAAGTGGCAGCAGCCAGTGCCCTAGAACACACAAAAAGGTTATTTACCACATTGACATTATCTGGAAAAGTTACTATTTAGCTTTGACAATTACCCTCGCAGTATCTTCCTCAGGGATGGGTGAGAACTGGCTCATTATCTCATGTAGTTTTTCCTGAATTAACCTTAGGAAAAAGAGGAAAGACTGGAATTTGTATCTGATACCACCGAAGTCCTCGGGGCAGAAACCATCGTTCCCTCTGCTGTCACGGCTGCAGTATCTTTGAGGCGAAGGATATGGCTCATGTTACTGCTGGACTGAAACAAAAAGCTGGCTTAGACCTGCAGCCTGCAACCAAAGAACACTGTTATAGGTAAAGCATCTAACAGACATTTAAGGGAGATGAGAGTTATCCACACGCTTCACCTCCCCTAGGCTCTTCTATTGCTGTGCTTCCAACACAGACAAGAGGACTCAGAGATCTGCTGCCAAGTCTTCAGCAAGACCAATGCAACCCCTGCCTTCAAGGACATCTCCTGAAATGGATCCTGAAGAGGCACTAAGCAGAGAGGGAGAAAGGTGTGACAGCCAGTACTTTGCACATGATGTTAGCCACTTCTTGCATGTGAGGAAGATGCTCAGACAAGGTACTCTAAGGTGAATAAAGTGCTCTACAAACAAGCATCAAGTTGGGAAAGAAATGACTCTCCGGTGACCCATATAAAAGGATATTCTCAGTCTAGTTCCCACCACTCACACAGACTGTGGTAATTACATTGAGTATAAAGCATTCTGCTGTGTATGTGCTGAACTGGCTGGCCAGACTTCCCAGAGCTGTCTTCTGTATACTGGTATATGCAGGCAGTCAGTAGCCTGAATTGAGAGGAGAGTGAACCCAATTTGAGTTAATTAAAGTTTAAATATTTCTAGCATCAGAGAGTAATGTCTGTTGTTTAAAATGTCCTACACCTCTTGAATCAAGGGGCAGCAGAAACCACTGTAGGCACATTCCCAATGCCGATTGAGCACTGTGAATAATGACAGGAAATGGAAATATCTAGGCCCCTCCAAAGACCAATAAGTTCCTCTTTGAAGAGGAGACTCAGACACATTCCCAGATGTGTGAACGGATTTATCCATCAGGGCACTCTGTAACCAGGGAATTGGACCATAAGCTGGGAAAGGACCTCAGGCCTCTATCTCTATAGGACTGTTCCTGGCTACTTTGTCAAGTTGGTGACATTGTGGTTTTGGAATTCATAGTCATAGCCTGAGGAGTCTCTTATTAAATAGCTTCTGTAATAAAAAGTAATTCAACCAGGGAGCTAAAAGCCTGCAGGAGCACACCTATGTGGGGAAGCACTCTGTGCTGCAGGAATGAGTTAGAATCATAGAATGGTTTAGGTTGGAAGAGACCTCATCTAGTTCCAAACCCCCTGTGACATAGGCAGGGACACCTCCCACTAGAACAGGTCACTCAAAGCCTCATCAAACCTGACCTTGAACACCTCCAGGGAGGGAGGTGAGAGCTGCTGAAGGAAGAGGTGTGGTGATGTCTCCAGTACGCCTGAAAGGGGCTGTCACACAAACATGGAGTGCAGACACATTGGCTGGCCAAATCCACCTTTGACATGAGAACACTCATGCTCTTCTGCCTCAAATATGTCAGGGCCACAGCCATATCTAAAATTGCCAAATAGATGACAGCAGCCACATTATGATGTTCTTGCTCAGTATCACTGAGGGCTGTCCCCTGTCAGTGCTGCTAGGAGACACTTTGTGCCACAAGATAGTGAGCAGGAACAGTGAGAAAGCCCCAATCAGATCTGTACAGCAACTTGAGCACAGAGGGAGCTCCTTCATGCTCATCTAAGCCCCTATTTAACCAACAGGTGGTCTAGTGTCAAGGCAGAGGTGCGGAGTGCTAGAGGCAGAGACTGAAATCCAGCACACCATCTGCGGGAGAAATTTGATGTGTTTGAAGCCTGCCTTAGTACAGCAAAGGATGAGCAAGGACTCACTAAAGAAAAACAAATGCTAAAAAAACCCCAAACCAACATGAAAGGGAAAAAAAAAAAAAAACAAACCAAAAACCCTAAGAGAAAAGTGATATGTTGTTGGGCCTAGAAATGGAGGTCAGGACTGAACAAGATGACCAGCTCTGACAGAGAAACAGGACTCCTCTTCCTGGCACTGGTATTGTCCAAGGCAGGAGATTCATTTCGCTGCAGTATTGCTGCCCTCTACTGCTTTTGGAAAAGAATCTGCGCACAGTTACCAGCCATAAACCCATTGCTTATGTGGGCAAGGGAAGCATGCAGCTTCCAGGAATGAACAGGAGACGATCAAAATGATCGGCAATGTCTACAGAGGCAAATATTAAAGAGAACTCTGAGGTGGTATAGCTCTATATAGCCATCAATTATTTGGAATTGGCTATATCTGTTCAGGGCACCCCTGGAATTTCATCCATTTTTGTTTCCAGAATCAACAGACTATCAACAAACAGCTCTTCCAGTCTTCTTCACTGTGTCCTGAAGAAAATGCTTTCACAAAGAGACCAGCAGTTGCTGAAGATAAGGTGGCAATGGCCAATAAGCTACAATACCTAAAGCTGCTTGACACTAAAACTGACAGGGTCTCTTCAATATATTACAGATACTAAATTATCTTCTGACCTTCATGATAACTTGAGACCAGCACTCAGAACATTCCTCATCATCTCAAAATATGCTGGGTTCACCTCTGACCTTGCTATGCCTTTTCTGTGGCTTAAGAAAGCTTATTAAAATAAAGAAGGTGCAAAAGTAATCTCTACTCACATCTCCTTAAAAAGCCCCAAACAAACAAAACCCCCACACCTCACAAACAAACAAATGAACCAACAGTTAAACCACTCTGTTGCTTCTGATTTTGAGAGTGATAGCAGTGGTCTGTGAGAAGCAGCTGAAAGTGACTACTTCAACTACGCACCTCCCTCCCCGTTCCAAATAAATTTATTGTGCATCCATCAAATTAATTTTTTTTTTTTTAAAGTTGTGTTAGAATTGCCTCACAAAACCAAAAGCTGTACATGTCTATTCTCTGGGGAGGTCTGTCAGAAACAGCAGCACTTTCCTCAGCATCCTTATCTCAGTGCACAGGGCAATTAACCTTCCCAGTGTTTGCAAGAACAAGGCATATTCAGAATGGAATTTAATTCTTCAACAGGTAAGGCTCCTCTCCCTCACCACTGCTGAAGACAATCAGCATCTTATCCATTGTTTTGTCCATTCACCTGGACAATTGCAACATCAGCTTTTGCTTTGGGAAGTAACTCTAGCAGTAAAGGAAGGAAATTCAAGTCTTGTGGTCAGATGATTGAACTGGCACTCTTTGTTTTTGAGTTTCACTTCTGATTTTCTGAGTGGTTATGGACAAATCTCTATAGGAAAGGATTGCTTCCTGTGCGTATAGTTGGCATACATTCTGTTATGTCCACTGGCAGGGTCATGTCATCTGCCTGTGTCCTTACAATGCATTGATATCCCTGTGCAGGTATGTGGATGCGGTGAAGCTGGCGAGCAGCCAGTGTGTCCCTTCCCCTATGAGCTGGCTGCAGCAGTGGCGGCAGCACGTGTGCGACTGCACGTGTGCGACTGCACGTGTCTGCTTCTGCAGCATCCTGGAGAAGAGGCTTCCTTGACACACGCGCTCTCTTCCCCATGCCTTCTTCCCCTTCCTCCTTCTTTGCAATGTTCAGACTTGATTCCCTGCCACCTGTTTAGCAGAGATCACAGACTTGAGGAGGAAACAGCAGTTGAATTTGAATATCAAAGCTAGTGCAAAGAAGATCACAGGATGTCAGGGGTTGGAAGGGACCCAAAGAGATCATTGAGTCCAATCACCATGCCAGAGCAGGACCATACAATCTAGCTCAGATCAGAGGAACACATCTAGACAGGCCTTGAAAGTCTCCAGAGAAGGAGACCACAGCCTGTCTGGAGAGCCTGTTCTCGTGTTCTGTGGCCCTTACAGTAAAGAAGTTCCCCCTTGTGTTGAGGTAGAACCTCTTGTGCTGCAACATGCACCCATTGCTCCTTGTCCTATCACAGGGAGCAAGTGAGAAGAGCCTGTGTGTCATTCCCCTCCCCAGCCCCGCTCCTGACAACCAGCCCTCAGATATTTATAAACATTTATCAAATCCCCTCTCAGTCTTCTCTTCTCCAGACTGAAAAGTCCCAGATCCCTCAGCCTTTCCCCCTAATATGTGCTCCAGTCTCCTAATCATCCTTGTAGCCCTCTGCTGGACCCTCTCCAGCAGATCNCTCAGTCTTCTCTTCTCCAGACTGAAAAGTCCCAGATCCCTCAGCCTTTCCCCCTAATATGTGCTCCAGTCTCCTAATCATCCTTGTAGCCCTCTGCTGGACCCTCTCCAGCAGATCACTGTTGCTCTTCAACTAGGGAGCCCAAAACTGAAACAGTACTTAAGATGAGTTCTCACCTCAGCTCAAGGGAGAACCTCCCTTGATCTGCTGGACACACTCTTCTTAATACACCCCAGGATCCCAATGACCTTCTAGGCCACGAGGGCACATTGCTGTCCCATGGTCAATNTCCTAATCATCCTTGTAGCCCTCTGCTGGACCCTCTCCAGCAGATCACTGTTGCTCTTCAACTAGGGAGCCCAAAACTGAAACAGTACTTAAGATGAGTTCTCACCTCAGCTCAAGGGAGAACCTCCCTTGATCTGCTGGACACACTCTTCTTAATACACCCCAGGATCCCAATGACCTTCTAGGCCACGAGGGCACATTGCTGTCCCATGGTCAATTTATTATCCACCAGCACTCCCAGGTCTCTCTCCACAGGGCTGCTCTCCAGTAGATCACGTCCCAGCCTGTACTGGTGCAGTTTATTATTCCTCCCCAGGTGCAGGACTCTGCACTTGTCTCATTGAACCTGATTTGGTTCCTCTGTGCCCAGCTCTCCGGTCTGTTCTGGTCTCACTGGATGGCTGCACAGCCTTCAGCTGTATCAGCCAAGCCTCCCTGTTTGGTGTCATCAGCAAACTTTCTGAGCAGACTCTGTCCCTCATCAATGTCATTGATGAAGGTGTTGAACAGGACTGGACCCAGCACTGATCCCTGGAGGACTCCACTGGTTACAGCTCTCCAGCTGGACCTAGCACCACTGATCACTGCTTTCTGAACTCTTGTCTTATAACCAGTTTCTAATCTGCCTCACTGTCTGCTCTTCCAGCCCACACTTCCTGAGCTTGCTCACTAGAATGTCATGGGAGATGGTGTCAAAGGCCTTGCTAAGGTCAACGTAGACTACATCCACTGGTCTCCCTGAATCTCCCCATTCAATTATGTCCTCATAGAATGCTATCAGGTTAGTCAAGCATGATTTCCCCTGGGTAAATCCATGCTGACTACTCCTGATAACCTTCTTTTCCAAGTGCCTTGAGACACCCTCCAGAAGGAGCCACTCCATCATTTCTCCAGGGACGGAGGTGAGGCAGACTTGTTGATAGTTCCCTGGAACATCTTTCTTGCCCTTTTTGAATACTGGAGTGACATTGGCTCTCCTCCGGGAGATCCCTAACCCAGTCTGCACTGACCAGTGGGGAGCATTTCCTCCTCCAGGCTTCCTCTCCTTCATCCAGGGTCTGGAGTACATAGGGGAGTTCAGCCTTAGGTGTAAAGACTGAAGCAAAGAAGGCATTCAGCAACTCTGCCTTCTCTGCACCCTCAGTTCTCAAGGTTGCCTCCTCATTCAGCAGTGGCCTCACACCTTCCCTATTCTTCCTTTTCCTACTGATATATTTGAAGAAGCCTTTCTTGTTCTCTTTTACTTCCTTTGGCAGCTTCAGTTCCAAGAAGGCTTTGGCCTTCCTTGTTGCCTTCCTACGTGCCCTGACAACTTCTCTATAGTTCCCCCAAGTGACAAATCCCTTCTTCAATGAATTGTAAGTTTCTTTCTTCCCTGAGATTTCCTTCAGGAGCTCCTTGTTCAGCCATGCAGGTCTCCTAGCACATTTACCTGATTTTTTACTCAGGGGAACACACCTAGCTTGGGCTTGGAGGAATTTTCTTGGGCTCCTTTACTCTCTAGAGCCTTAGCCCATGGGATTTTTGCCAGCATGTCTCCGAAGAGCACAGTTAGCTCTGCTGAAGTCCACAGCTGTAATTCTACTTGTTGGTCTGCTTCTACCCTATAGAATACTAAACTCCACTATGTCATGATCACTGTCACCATGGCTGTTCCTAACCTTAATGTCTTCAACCAGTCCCTCTTTATTAGTTAATACAAAGTCCAGCAGTGCACCTCTCCTTGTTGGTTGAAGGTAAATCACAGACACACAATAGTAACTGGAACTAGTAAGGCTGGACCACTGAGATCTGTATCCAGTCTAGATCTCTTGAACTGTGGCTGCAAGCATGCAACCTGTTGTTTTGATTTTACAAGTGGGGAACCTAACTCCACAGACAAACTGCAGACATACAGTTGCAAGCAGGCAGAAATGCAGCTTGAAATAATGACTGAAATAGCCATTGAACCATGGGTGTTGTCCACTGTCTACATGCTGGCCACAGAGTGGTAATGGCTAAGATGTTTAAATAAAATCTTACAACAAAAGGCTTCAGAAAATTAATACACCCAGTTTGCCAAAAGAAAGGGGAAGGATGTAACAGGGAACTTGTCAGGAGGATCTTTGGTCACACAAAGGCCCTGAGAGTAGCTGTTGTTCACAAGAAACCAAACTTGAATGCACACAGAATTAGAAACACAGCATGAGAGATTTACCAGTGAGGCAAATGACTCGAACATCATAGTGAATCATGTATTTTGGTAGATACAGAAGACAGTTTCCCAAAACAAGCACCTCTGTATTGAACTTGAAGAGGGAAATGCTTCAGGGAAATCCAAAGACCTGTGTTACACTGGCATCGGTCTAAGCAGTTCAAGCCACATCTTTTGGCCATAAAGGTCCACGACTCAGTTGCTGTCTAAACTTACCAGCCATGTCTGATTGGGCAATATTTATTCCTGTTTATAGTACAAATGAAGCAAACTAAGCACTTCATGCTACTGTCTCAGCACATGTAGTTGCTTCCTAGTTACCATACCATGTACCTAATACTGTAGCAGGAAAGGCTAGTTCCTGATCAAAACTTGCAAGATAGAAACAGGTTTTCTGGGGTCTTTTCCTGTTCAGCTCTACATGCAACAAAGTGAAAAATTCTGAGTGAACAAATTGTTCTCTAGAACACTAAGATTAGCATGCTGCAGGTAAACACCTTTCTCACAATCTCACTATAAGGGAGGCAACTCGAATCAGAGCTGATGTGCTGCATTCCTTTGTCCTTGTTTTGGAGAGAGTTGATCCTTTTATTTCCACCCAAGAGTGATTCTGTGAGTGGACACTGTACCTTAGAACCATGACTTGGCAGATAACTCTGTGCAAGTCATGGATAAAGATGTAGGGAAGGAACCCATGGCACCTGCATAGGAACGTGACTTTCTGCTGGATGGCGACCAGTTAAAAAGGGAGCAGAGATTGGGATAGCAACATGTGTATCTAGACACCCAGGAAGAACAAGCACTTTGTTATTTCATAGAATCATAGACACTGGAAAACACCTCTCAGGTCATCAAGCCCAACTTACAACCCAACACCACCATGCCCACTATACCATGTCCCAAGGCACCATGTTTGTTTTTTTTTTTCTAAACACCTCCAGGATGGTGAATCCACCAGCTCCCTGGGCACCCTTTTTCATTGCCTGACCACCCTTACAGTAAAGATTTTTTTCCTAATATTCAATCTAAATTTTCCCTGCTTCAATTTGAAACCATTTCTTCTCATCCTATGGCTAGTCATGTGGGAAAAGACACCCACATCCCACTTCACTACAGCCTCCTTTTAGGAAGTTGTAGAGAGCAATAAGATCTCCCCCTAGCCTCCTCTTCTGCAGACTGAACAACTCCAGTTTCCTCAGTTGCTCCACATAAGACCCGTTCTCTAAACACTTCACCAGCTTCATTGCCCTTCTCTGGACATGCTCTAACAACACAATGCCTTTCTTGTAGTGAGGGATCCAAAACTGAACCACAGCACTCAAAGTGTGGCTTCCTCAGTGCTGAGCTGCTATATCTGATACAGCCCTTCCTGATCACCTGAGCATATTTATGGCTCATGTTCAGACAGCTGTCAACCAGCACCCCCCAGGTCCTTTTCTGCCAGACAGCTTTCCAGACACTCTGACCCAAGCCTGTAGCATTGCATGGGGTTATTGTGACTAGAGTGCAGGACTACTCATGTATTTGCTTCATCTCTGGTGTCAGCATTACTTTGAGCCTCCTTACCTTTTCCCACAGTCTCTACTGCAGACCAACACTGGCTTTCAAAGCTGCACAGTTAATTCCCCAGAATTCATACCAACCCTGCTCATATCCCAGTTCCACAGGCTAGAGCAGAGAGAATAGACGCAAGAGAATAGCCACCAGCTTCTCTCCTCATGTTTTGGTTAGACAGACACTTGACTATGTAAATCATTATCATATGAAAGCTGAAGCAAGAGGACATTCACTGTACACAAGATTTGATCTGGCCTGTTGGATATATTGCATCAGATCAGTGCATTTTTTTGTATGTAAGTTGTGCCTTTTTTTTCCCCACGTTTGTTTGGGTTTTGCTGTGTTTTGTGTTTGTTTGGGTTTTTTTAATGGTTCATACTTTATGGTCTCTGATTTCTTCACCTTGTTTCAGCATTAGTGCTCAATTGCAGGCCTCAGCTCCTACAGCCACCACTTCTCATGGGTCACAGAAAAAGGCAGATGAACAAGTCTTAAATGCCCTTTCCCAATAATGGTCTTGCCTTCCACATTTTTGCTGAAACTCTTTAGATGGCAGGGGTGGGTGGAGGGGGGAGAAAAGGTGGATCAGTCTGCTGTAAAGGGGCTAAAATTAATTTTTATGCTTGTTTCCTATGAAACAGAAAGTGTTAGTAGTACACTTTTCAAATCAAGTTCAAGATCTTCATGGCTTTCCACAGCATGTATCAACATGAGCCGACAGTGTGCACACGCAGCCCAGACAGCCAACCGTGTCCTGGGCTTCATTAAGAGCAGCATGGACAGCAGGGCAAGGGAGGGGATTCTCCCCCTTTACTCTGCTCTCATCAGACCCCACCTGGAGTACTGTGTGCAGTTCTGGAGCCTCCAGTGCAAGAAGGACATGGAACTGTTGGAGAGAGTCCAGAGGAGGGCCACGAAGATGATCAGAGGGCTGGAGCAGCTCTGCTATGAGGACAGGCTGATAGAGTTGGGGCTCTTCAGCCTGGAGAAGAGAAGGCTTTGAGGAGGCCTTATAGTAACCTTCCAGTATCTGAAGGAAGCCTACAGGAAGGCTGGGGAGGGACTATTCACAGGGTCTTGTAATGACAGGATGAGGGGGAATGGGTTTGAACTGGAAGAGGGATGATTTAAATGGGATGTTAGGAGGAAGTTCTTCACAGTGAGAGTGGCAAGACACTGGAACAGGTTGCCCAGGGAGGCTGTGGCTGCTCTCTCCCTGAACTTGTTCAAGGCCAGGCTGGATGAGGCTTTGAGCGACCTGATATAGTGGGAGGTGTCCCTGCCTATGGCGGGGGGTTGGAACTGGATGATCTTTGAGGTCTCTTCCAACCTAAACCATTCTATGATTCTACATGTTTATTCTCACCAGAATTTTCAAGACATTAGATATCAAGAAATAAAAAGGTAGATGTTCATGTTCAGTTTTGCTTTACTAGCATAAGAAGTTTTAATATCGATTGAAAAAACACACTGCAGGCTGGTGAAGCTAGCACAAGGAACAAATTCCAGGAAAAATAAACCAAAATTGTTATTAACAAAACGACAACTCTTAAATTTCCCAAACCTCATTTTAGTTTCATTATCTCAGTGATTCTGTGAACTTTAACCAAAGCCCAGGTACTTGAACCTAATCAGCTCTGAATGAAACAGACAAAATTCAGTTGTTTCTAAACAAGCCACTTATGCTCCATCAGCCAAAGCTAAATAGTCCTCACATAACCTGCCAGTTAGCCCTTCTCCACAACTTTCAGCATTATACAAAGCAGCTTCTTAATCCTCCACATAACAGAAGAAACTATCTACAAAACCCAGCAGCCTTAGCAATGAAACAGGAATTGAGAGTAAGCACTGCTGGGTCTGTAATGGTTGCCATTGTGCTAAGAAAAACATTTACACGTACACGTGAAAGATGTCAAGTTCTGCTGGCAAAGGCTAAAACAAACCAACCTAGTTTTAAGTAGAAAATATATGGGTTTATGTTGGTGTAAAATTTTTATCTCCTCTGTATCAGGCAATCTCATTACAAGGTTTTCTAACGACAGGACGAGGGGTAATGGGTTTAAACTGGCAGAGGGGAGATTCAAACTGGATGTTAGGAGGAAGTTCTTTACAATGAGGGTGGTGAGATACTGGAATGGGTTGCCCAGGGAGGTTGTGGATGCTCCCTCCCTGGAGGTGTTCAAGGCCAGGCCGGATGAAGCCTTGAGCAGCCTGTTCTAGTGGGAGGTGTCCCTGCCTATAGTGGGGGGTTGGAATTGGATGATCTTTGAGGTCACTTCCAACCTAACCCATTGTATGATAATATGTCATGTGAACTCAGTAAGAAAGTAATAAGCCCCCATCTGTTATGTTAAGAACATGTCCTGCTTCTGCCTTCATCCTGATTTAGTGCATTCACAGTTGGTGTGAAAATATTGAACATTTGTTTTAATCACATTCAAAATGACGCATAAACTTTAAAGATTACATTTTAATCTCACCAGTGTCACCTATTAAAAATAAGAAGGATTGTAAAGATGTGACTTGCTTATTGCTTGTGACAGTATTTTCATCAAAAAGATAAGTTAATCTGTGATAATATTGTTTTGACCAGGAGAGGAAAAGCTAACAGAAACATGAACATTGATTCTAAGATTAATTTCAAAAGCATGGAGAAATAAATTTGTAACAAAATTGACCCGGAAGGTTGACAATCGGACTTTGTCTGCAAGATCAGCCATAACCAAATTTGTTTTGAAAGTCCAAGCAGATTATGGGTCAGTTCAGATGGAGATGGTAGGCTTCTTATTTTATCCATTTCTGAAAGTTCGTTCAAAAGAAGCATGTGCAACTGGCAATCATCACTAATTCTACATGCCTCCAAACTTTCCTAGACAGCTGCTCAGACAGCAACACTGTTGGGAATGCGATCTGGAGAAAGGTAGTAGTAAGGAAGCTTTTTATTCTTGTTGCGCTCTGTGATGGCACTGACGATCTCATCCAGATTCTTGCGGAATTTTGCCATAGCCTCTTTCACTGGCTTCTCCACGAAGTGTTCATCTGGGTACACGCCCAGAAACAGCTAATTGAAAAACACCAAGAAACCATGCTTTGAGAAAGCAAAGACTATTCTGTTTTGACATCATGTTATCCCTCAGAACAACACCCAGAGCTTTACAAATGTGACTGGTCACCATCTCAGCTGGTGTGCCCTGGCACTGCCAATGAAAGGTGCTGTGCATCCCTCCCCCATTGGCTGCTTCTTTCCATCCCTGCATCTTTTCACAGTGCTGTTTCAGGTGTCTATGCGGGACTTCGTCCACCTGTAAAGAGCTGTTCCACTGAAAAATAAGCACTATTATTCAGGCCAGTGGTCAGCCAGATCCATTTCCCAAGCCAGATCTCTGCATAACCACTCAGACATTTGTGGTGCTAGAGAAAAGGACAGCATGGAAGGGAATTGAACAACCAGGGATGAAAAAGGAAGATAACTTCTTTTGGTGACAGTGAAAGTTTCTGTCGACTTAAAACTGTACTTCAAAGTTCAGCTTCACAGTTGCTTTAGTCACCTTGGAGTCTAAGGGTGCAGTGCACTGAATACTGAATTGCCAATATGCATAATGGCACATTACCTGCTTTATGTACACATCCCCCACAGTGCTAGCCATGCTAGTAGATTCTCAGCTGAAATCTGTTATTTTCTTCAAGAGGAACTTCATTTGAAGTACTGTATGTCCATCACCTTCCATTTAAGGATCCAAACCAGATCCTCCAGCCACAGTCTTTGGGTGAGACAACCAAGTACCTTAACCTCATTTTGCATGAAGGTAATGGCTATAAGCCATGCTTGCCTCTGTAGGCTTGTTTTGTTTGTACTCTACACCAGCCAGGCACAGGCCACAGCTGTAGCGCACATGACATTGGCACAGATTTTTCAGAGACAGGACATGGGAATGCAGAAGTGCTGTAGCTTCTCCACCAGCACTACTGTGTAAAGGAGCGGGGAAAATCTTTGTGTCTCTGTAGCTCTCTCCCTTCAACAGCCTAGGAATAATAACACATCTTCTTGCTCAGAGCTGGTTTGCATCTGGCAGAACAAGGGCAAACCCAAGCCACTGATACATCTCCACAGAAAGGAACAGCAATGCTGCAATCTCATAAGCCTATGTGGTCTTGCTACAGCCCCTGCAGTCCCACCTACATCTCCACCATCTGCACAAAGGAGGCTGACTTACTTCATTGTCCTGGAATTGGCTCAAGGCCCAGACAGCTCCAAGATGCCAACATGAACGTCCTCTGTCTGGTAGAGTTTCCACAATTTGCTCTATGGTGACTGTCCCCTTTTTTGTTGGAGGAGGGCAGCGCATTGTTGGTGGGGCATTGGGAATCCAGGAACACCAGTCATACTGCACAACAAAGCAAGAAAGCACAGAGGAAAAACTGCAGCAGCTGGTATTTAGGAATAGAATTTGTAAAGAAAAACAGGAGTCCTGATACCAGGAAGTCTTGATACTAGAGAAGATACCAAGTAAAGGACAGGCAGATGCTGTAGAGAGGGCCTGAAGGAGCCAAGGAAATCCCTGCAGTCTTTCTCAGTATCTTACAAGGGAAAGAGTTGGGTTGCCAAAATAGAACCAATTATTCTGCTAACCACAGGCATGTGCCGCACAGCCCAGATTCACCAGCCAGGGTAAGCACTTAGCTATTTCGTCTATTATCTATTAAGAAGAGATTCATATTAAATAATCTGCAGCAACCTCTGATAAAAACTACCTAATTAATAAAATCTCCTTTTCACCAATTGTTTTTTTCTGCAAAATTTTCTCTAAGCACATGCTCACAGTACTCTGGTCAGGTAGTAAGAAAGACAAAGGATGCTGGTGGATCATGGGATGCAGCAAATGAATGTGGCTGCAGCAAGTACTAGACTGGGAATTCAGAATTGTGTCTTGCCTGCTTAAGTGTTTGTAGGATGGTGATGTCTTATTTTACCTCAGGTGCAACACCAAGTTTTGCAGCTAACTGAGATGATATACTTGCTGTAACTCTTCCTTTTGCAAGCACCTTTTCATTACCTTCATACATATCCTTTGCCCTGCCTGAAGGAAAGTCCTATTTCAGTTGTGTGCCATGCTTACATTGTGCTCAGTCTGTTCTCTTCAATGCATAAACATCTCCTCCTGTACTCAGCCCTCTTATGAAGAGTGGCTGAGGGAACGGAGGTTGTTTAGTTTGGAGAAAAGGAGGCTGAAGGGAGACCTTATTGCTCTCTACAACTACTTGAAAGGGGATTGCACTAAGGTGGGTGTGGATCTGTTCTCCCTAGTAACAAGTGATAGGATGAGAGGAAAAGGCCTCAAGTTTCACCAGCGGAGGTTTAGTTTGGATATTAGAAGAAACTTCACTTTCACTGGCATATGCTCCCAAGGGAGGTATGAGATATCTGAATCATCATTGCTGGAGGTGTTTAAAAGACCTATAGACATGGTGCTAAGGGATGTGGTTTTGTACCAGATTTGTTAGATTGTGGGTGAACTTGATGATCTTTTCCAAATGAAATGATTCTATGATTCTACGACCAAAGCCTAGATCCTCACAGATTTACTGCCACAAATTTCTGTGTATGTCAGTGGGAGTTAAGTATCTGGATAGCACTAAAAATCTGGACTCCTCTCCCACCAATTTCAGTAAGAGTCTTGTAGAGGCTTGTCTGTGTTGATGGAGAAACAAATGGAGGTCCTGCAGATGTGCAAAGCAGTTTTCAACTAATTAACTCAGGACCCTTGGTAAATACTCCAATAGACCATCTAGATCAATGTACTGTTGGGACAGAGCTACTGGAAATAGTCATCTGCACCAGCTCATAGACAAGATGGCTCATGCAGCTACAGGAACTGCACCTGTTTCCTAAGCTGCATCTGAAAATGGGATGTATTCTTCTCTGGCACGGGTATGCTGGCGAATTAGCACAGTTTACAGCAGCAGCCTTTGGTAGTAACTCATGCATGCACTTACTGCAGATGCAAAGTAAAGTCACTTAACACAACTCATTGCGTTTCACTGCAGAACGTGCCACAGGCAACCAGCACATATACAATCCAGACAGTTCAGGTGATGTCTGGAAAGCACAGTAGATAAACTGTGCACCTGAACCCTTCAGTATTTCTGTCAAAGGTCTTGAAAACCTGTTTAAATGCTTTAAAAAAATAGTTCCTCACAATATAATAATTAAAAATTAAAATATATAAGTTACAACCCTTTTAAAAATAGTCTTTTGAGCTCTGGTGCGTATTTAAGACTCAGAATGCCTCTCTCCGCTTCCAAAATACTTCAGTTTCCACAGGGCTCATGGAGATTTGCAGATGGCTCTGCAGTTATTTGGACCAGAAAGAAAAAAACACAATGTTTGTACTTCTACTAAAGAGCATTTTTCAGACCTCGCCCTGCTAGGTGCACCTCCCAGCCCAGAAAGAACAGTCTGCCCAGAAATTCCTACCTGACCAAAATTCACAGCTGCATGCTGGGCTGATGTAGTGAATATTATCACTGTGAGATACTCTGCTAGCTTCTCTCTTGTCCTGATCATCTTGGGAAATCCTGATTGAGGGAAAAGCAAAGCATGAGTAACTCAGCTATGACGTAACCCAGTTACCCAGTAGTAAGGGTAAGTAAGTAACTCAGAAGGCATGAGTTAGGGGACCATGTGGGAGCCACTGAAGAGCAGAGCATTCTCTTTCTGTATCTTGCCGTATGGTCTAAAAGCAGCTACTCAGCCTCTCTGTCTCTTGGTCATTCATTAGAAAAAAACAGAGTGATCTGCAGGGGAGATTCTTACTTGTTCTTATATGTTTCTGAAGTATAACCATGGCAAAATATGTGATGCTCCTTAAGGGAAAGGTGAAATGTAATCACACCTTTAAAAAATATGATATCCCTGTCCTCTCACCCTACCTACCCTGCAGCAAGACACTCAGAGAGTGCAGAGGGCAGGGGCCTCAGATGCTCCCCTTTTCTTCAGTCTGCAGCATAAGCACGGAAGTTTCACGCCAAGGAGCAAATACCCATGTGCTTGTATTTACAGAGGTCCAAGTCTCAGTGATCAAGCAAACGGTGAGAAGAGTGCAGGGAGAGCTTATTTGCTGAAATGGGAAATGAGGAACGAGGAATAGAAATAGTTGCATCAGGCTCTCTTTGAAGGGGAATAACCAATGGAGCCATATAAAGAAAGGAGGGAATAACTAGGGGCTAGGAAAGTATCAAACCACATTGAGCATGTGTCTCTCCTATCTCCATGACATCAGAGTCCTGTGCTGTACACTCTGGACCAGTACAATAAGACCACTGGTCCCAGGATATCTAGAGAACTGCCAGCATCCAGAGGTGAACTGCCCCCGTCTTTGCCAGCTGCTTCACATCTCTGCAATCAACCTGGTGTAGATATAAACTCAGCCTCGGAGATGGAAGTGGCACGTGGTAGCTCTGTCCAGCCATGAAGCCTAAAGAGGAGAGGATGCACCATCCCTTCCTATGCTTGTTCTTATTTGGTGCATGGTTTGGAGGGGAAGATTCAAAGGGGTCTCACTTCTCCTTGTGATTTTTACCAGTCTGCCTTGTGGTTCCATCAGTACATACGGACAGTCCTTCCCCTGATATTGAAAGTGTGAGCAGACAAGATCAAGGTACCAATCCACAGTGTACAGAGAGATTACAGAAGTTGCCGGAGCTCATGGTCAGAATCTGTGGCAAAGGAAGGAGATGCCTCCTGAGGGAGGGCTTGATCCAGAGCCTTACCCGTACAACTGAATGTCTTTGGACCAAGAAGGAAGAAGTTCTCCAACAGTTCAAAGCATGCTGTGCATGCAGCACTGCTGTCAGCAGGGACCTGACAAGCTACAGACCTGGCTGAGCAATCATACTTTACCTGAGGCCTTCACGCCTCTCATCCCGTAGACATAAATGTCTTTGACAAAGGCCTGGAGCTCCACATCCTCACAAACCACCTCATCAGTCTCATAGTAGATGTGAATCACATCCTCTGCAAAACTACAAACACAGGAACAAATGAACAAGACAAAATGAATAGGAGAAAGCAACACTGCCATTCCCTGCAGACCTCCCACAGACCTTGCAGATGACTCAGATGATGCATGGGTAAAGAGAGAAGGGCAAAATCAAGTCTGAACACCCTCCCACCTCCTTCCCACAAACAATGAGAATGCACAGAGGTAACTTTGATTCATTCATGACTGCCGCAGTTCTTCCGCCCCTCCCAAAAGATACCAGACAACACTGCATCCCCTGAAAATTAATGGGTGCTTTATTCTCTTACTTGAGTCTTTGCTCTTGCCCGAGCCTTTGCCATCACATCTACATATTTTTTCCCCACTTAATACAGACTCCCCTGGCATATCCGTATGATCTAGGAACAGGGATTCCCAAATTATGATACTCTGTATGTGGGATACTCCAAAGCTGCTTCTTGACCTTTGTCAGCCCTGTCAATATGTGAATCTGTGAATAGTTGATCCCCTCCTATCGAAGGTCTTTTTCACAAAACCCAGGTGACATACTCCAAAGTGGGGATGGCAGGGAAAACTTCCACTGGAGAGAAGAGATCTAGAGCATTTTCCTACATCCACTGCATACAGTAGACTTCTTCACCCTGTTCAGTTCCTCTTCTCAAAACCTCTTTCCATAAAAGCTGCCTAGACTAACTCATCTCGGAAAGAATAGCTGGTAAATCATTAAGACAATAGAAATAGATCTGAAAGCAGTAAAAATAGTTAAGTTTGATTTCCTGAAGATTTGCGCTTCATGACTGAATGTTTAACTGAGGTATGCTGAGACATTCTACTAGCTCTGCAGGTACTTATAATCTCTTGCTAAATATTTTGACAACAACCTATCAGGTGAAACATTTGACCGTGGAAACTGGCTGAGGAGATTAAGAATTGTTATCCAATACAGATTCCTCCCTAATAGGATAGAAATACTTTGCAGTTTGGATTCCTTTACAAGTCTGTCAATGTGGTTTCTATTAGCCAATTAAGAGTTGTTGTTGAGGCAAACAACTGCATAAACAGCAAAAGAGTAAGTAATTCTGGCTTCCAGAGGAAGCCAAAGGAAAAGAAAAATTCTTCAGCATGTAGAGATAAAGCTGCCCTACCTGAGCCCTGCCTCCACCACCTGGCACCTGTGCCAAATGCATGCAGAGGCTAATCCTTCTCTTACACAATAGCAGTGTTTTGTACCCCTTTCCAATCATACCAGTTCATACTAGTATAAGAAGTATGGATGTGGTATTTTGGGTTGGAATATCTTTGGGTTGGAACATCCATTTAGATCAGAAATTAAAAACTGAGTAGTAGAGAAGGAGTTTAAACCATTTGAGCTTCATTTTTTTCTGTAGGGACAACCTTATCAGCTTTCCTAAGTCCAGGCAATCTACCACATGTGCAGAAGTTTTTTCATCAAAGGAGTGGAGACTGACACGCCTGCAGAGACATTCACAGTGACTAGACACACGCATGACTATGGTCCATGGGTCAGGATATCACACACTCAAAAACCTGCCCACACCATCTTCCTCCAGCTAGCTTAGCTTGACTCATAAACAGCATCCTGGTATGGGTGCGATTATGGCCCAGAGTTGGTTCAGTTCCTGGGATCCCCCTCCCCCTTCCACTGCAAGGTCCAGAGGAGGGTTGCAGTGGGGGGGGCACACCATGTGGCCCTGGAACCAGGAGACCTCGGGCTGCACGTACAAGTCACCTGCCCGAGTCAGGTGATCTGTGCTGTGTCTTAAGGTGTTGAAACCCACCCCTGGGCGCAGGACTATTTTGAACCAATTGACCATTCAGTGGATGCTAAGTGCCTATTGGTCAGTTCCATGCTCCCCTACTGGGGTATTTAAGGGGGTGCAACGGCCCTTAGCGCTTCTTCTTCTCCCTCTCTTGCCACGAGGAACTCAAGCCTCAGCACCCATCCAGCTCCAGCCACATGCTTTGCAACAGCGGCAGAATCACAGCTTATTGCGAAGGCGGCAAGGCAAAACCCTCTCTTTTCCTTTCTATTTGGGATAAATCCGTCCTTCTCTCCCCTTCCTCCGGAAGAAACATTCTATCTACCATGCATTTAGTGGGCTTTTACAGGCACGGTTGGGATTGCTTTGTATTTAGGCTTTCTGTTCTCTAAGTTCTGACTGTTTAAACTGTTTATTCTGTGTTCCAAGTGGTTTCGTGTATTTATCTTTGCCAACCAAGCATCCAGAGAACCCGGGGGGACTATTCTGGATCCCTTCGCGATTATCAATAATAATTAGAAATTGATGTTTGCAACAAACAGTCAAACTAAACTGAGTTGAGTATGTACTATCAGGTACTTGAAGAGGTTTCTTTTGATCGTCAAAGAAAACACGGGAAAAAAGGTGGACGAACTCCAGACTACATCAAGACATTAACCACAGAAGTTATTACTTTTCTCTCAAGTGGGCACTGACAATTGCAGGAAATACTGCAAGATAACCCCTTGTCAAAACACAGAGAAAACACAGGAGACAAATATCTACCCAACAGTTTAAACATTATGCTTGCTTTATAAATCCTCTACTTTGTGTGCACAAAAGATTTGATTTTTAATGAACATGCTTTTCAAAAGCCATGTGACCAGAAACAGCTGCATAGTTAGCAAGGAACTTATGCCATGCAAAAACACATCATTTGTTAAATAGAATAAAAACCATGAATCATACCATTCTGCGACAGTGTTTCATATGTGAAAAGAAATAATTTATGGGGTTTAGCAGCCTTATAGTACCTCTCCTGACTCAGAAGTGCTGTCTGTCCTGACCAAACCAGGTCTTGCAATTTTAAGGCATTTTGAGAAAAGTTTGGCTCAAATCAGTTGATGTCTAATTTATCAACTCTTCAAAATACAACTCTCGTACAAGCCAAGCTTACATTTCTGCCTCACAAGAACCTTGACAAGGTTATGTGGCTGGCTTAGAGCTGACTTCTTTTGTGACTTGTATAAAGTGGTTTGCACATAGCTAAAAAAAAAAAGCTAAACAAACTCCCTTTGCAGGGCTAAAATTCAACTCATTTAACTCTGTGAAATCCTACGGAGGAGTGTATACATATAAAAGAGTCTCTGAAATACAGAATGCTAGAAAGCAGGCCTGGAAAAAGAAGTAATTAATAGTCTTTAAGGGTGTGTGTTTGTCTATGTATTTTTCCTCGGATGAGATATGCTGGATGGAAAAAGAACCACATGACTAAACAGGTCAGGTTCTGTTCACAGAGCTGTGAATAAGGGCAAATTGAGCAGAGTGGAAATGGAGCCATGTCTCTGTGGCAGTATCTTTATTAGGCGTTTCTAGAACCAAGGTCTCTTACCTCTTTATAGCCTCCCAGACTTTAATGCCATCATCCCGGTAGTAATAGTAAGGGATATCCTCTTCACTGTCCATCCCTTTAGCTTTGATCTCCTCAGGGAAGCAGAGGGAGCTGTAAGTCAGATCCTTCATTGCTTTCTGCACCATTTGTACATGTCCTCCTCCACCTGTAGCATTTGCCTACAGGAAGAAAATCAAGAAAGGAACAGTAGGACATTATGCTCACTTTGTGCTGAGACTGACTTTCCAAATTTGCAGGAGATAGTATTCAAAATGTTGGTGAACCTTTCAAGGAGAAAACCATGTCTCCATGCAAACATCTACTGAACAGAAAGTTCTACTGCAACTGTGCATTTTGCCTTCAGAGGTTTCATACCTCTCATCATCGTCAAAAATCCACATTTTCTCCATAGGTACAGCACAGGCTTATGGAACAGTAATAAAGCACAGCAATACCAAATTATCAAAGCCAAAGCACTTCATGACAGCTCTGTGTTCCAGACTTGGCATGTGCATGAAGGCAGGCAGCCAGGAGTACGTTAGAACAGGGCCTTACCTAGGCCACCACTCTTGCTAAGAGAAAATGTTCAGGGATACAGACTACCATTGCCACCCATGTACTTAAGCCAGGAGAACAAATTCACTAGGTGGCTACTGGTAAAGACTGGCCAGAGCTTCAGTATAGTATGTATAATACACTAAGCTACTACTCAGCTACATTTGGAAAACATAGCCTGCCAACAGCACTACAAAACACTTTGGGTAATCACTGCACAAAAGCTCCCATATGTTGTTTTTCTAGCATCTGATGCTAGTGGTGTAGCAGTAGTCAGCTTACAATTGTCCTCTGGCTAGCTGTTCATCTACACCAGAACCAACAAATTCTGAAACACCAGGATCCAAGCTGGTGGGTCTCAGCCACACACTCATCCCACATGCACAGGGTATGTTAAAAGGGATGCATTTGCCAGATCTGCACAGTCAGCAGTGGAACACAGAAGACAAGGAACGTGCCTGGATTTAATCTCTCTCCTTACTTGGGTAAAAATCTCTGTGACACGGAAGCTAGTTTTGGTCTGGTAACAGAGGTGTAAGAGGGACAGAGTTGCCCTGAAACACAAGCTCCCTCTTCTGAAGGACTTCTGAAACCTTCCCATACTTCCCTTTAACTACTAGCACGTTGTCATGGAGACTGCTGTGTGCCAACCTGTTGCAGTTCCTACAGGCAGTGTGCCGTTTCTGGAAGAGCCAAGGGAGGAAGAGCTGGGTACATGGTAAATATCAGTGCAATCAGATTTAGAGGTTCAAGGTTCAACCTAAGAGCTGCACTGCAGGCTGTGATACACAGTCATGGTTCACTGACTCAGAAGATGCTGAACTTTAATCCTGCAGATCTGCTGTTTATGACAATTCAAGAAGACAGGCTGGAATCTGCACCCGCTATTTCTGGATTTAGAAATATATCTTACCTACACATCTTTCTCTGATGCAAATTTCCTCTTGTAGTCACAAATTCTCTTGCTTGCCACCTTGCCTCAAGATGAATAATTATAAGTACTTAAAAGAAATTGTTGACTTAACTGTGGGCATACATATGCAGGGATGTATCATAGAATCACAGTGGTTTAGATTGGAAGGGACCTCAAAGATCATCCAGTTCCAAACCTCCGCCATAGGCAGGGACACCTCCCACTAGAACAGGTCAGTCAAAGCCTCATCCAACCTGGCCTTGAACACCTCCAGGAAGAGAGCAGCCACAACCTCCCTGGGCAACCTGTTCCAGTGTCTTGCCACTCTCACTGTGAAGAACTTCCCCCTAACATCCCGTTTAAATCATCCCTCTTCCAGTTTAAACCCATTACCCCTCATCCTGTCATTACAATACCTTGTGAATAGTCCTTCCCCAGCCCTCCTGTAGGCCACTGGAAGGCTACTATAAGGTCTCCTCAAAGCCTTCTCTTCTCCAGGCTGAAGAGCCCCAACTCTATCAGCCTGTCCTCATAGCAGAGGTGCTACAGCCCTCTGATTATCTTCTTCAGTCTGCCATGACCTTTCAAATATGATGGACAGTGCTTTAGCAACTTCATCTGCCATTTCTTTCAGAACCCATGGGTGGATCTCATCAGGTCCCATGAACTTGTGCACATTCAGATTCCTTAGGTGCCCATGAACATTATCCTCAATTTCAGTGGGCAGATCTTCCTTCTCCCAGGCCTTACTTTTGCCCTCTAGGACTTGGACATTGTGGTTGGAGCCCTTGCTGTTGAAGACTGAGGCAAAGAAGTCATTGAAAACCTCAGCCATATCCATATCCTTTGTCACAAGCTCTCCATTTCCCTTCTGGAAGGGTCTCACATTCTCACTAGTTCTCCTTTTCTCACTGATATACCTGAAGAAATTCTTGTTTCCCTTAATGTCCCTAGCCAAATTCAATTCCAGCTCTGCTTTAGCTTTCCTAACCTGATCTCTGCTTGCATGAACAATTTCTTTGTATTTGTTCCACATTACCTGTCCTTGCTTCTACTCTCTGTAGGCTTTCTTCTTGTGTTTAAGTGTGTCCAGGAGCTTTCTATTCATCCATGCAGGCCTCCTGGTGTTCTAACCTGCCTTCCTATTTTTTTGGGATGTGTTGCTCCTGGGTCTGGAGAAGGTGATCCTTGAGCATTGTGCAGCTTTCCTGGGCCCCCCTTCCTTACAGAGTTTTTTCCCATGGCTCCCTGCCAAGGAGGTCCCTGAAGGGATTGAAGTCTGCTCCTCTGAAGTCCAGAGCAGTGAGTTTGCTGTGCACCCTCCTTGATGCCTTGAGGATCTTAAACCCTACCATTTCATGGTCACTGCATCTTAGGCTACCCTTCAGTTTCACTTGACTCACCAGCCCCTCTTTGTTGGTGAGGACTGGGTCCAGCACAGCACCTTTTCTCGTGGCTTCCTCTACGACTTGGAGGAGGAAGTTATCATCAATGCATTCCAGGAACCTCTTAGATTGCTGGTGCTCTGCTGTGTTGTCTTTCATGTCCCCCATGAAGACCAGGGGCCATGAGCGTGAAGCTTCACCTATTTGTTTGTAATGGGCCTCATCTGCTTCGCCTTTCTGATCAGAAGGTCTGTAGCAGATTACCATACGCTGTCAGTTACTGCCTGAAGTGCATCTGGCACATCTCTTCAAGACTTCAACTGCATTATTTACTCCCCAGGATGCTTCTGGTTAGCAGGCTGAGAGCCTTTACTAATCCCCCATTGTTCCCACACTGATCTGTCCTCCCACACCTTGCCAAATGGAAGCCTGATGACTTTTTGCCACTCCCCCTTTGCATCCCGTTTAAAGCCCTGTCAACTAGCCCTGCAATCTCCTCTGCAAAGACCCTCTTCCTCCTTCGAGAGAGGTGTGTCCTCTTTGGTGTCAACAACACTGGTGCAATATAAATTACACCATTGGCAAGGAACCTAAATTTGTGGTGGTGACACCATCCATGGAGCCATGTATTAGAAGACTGTATTTGTCTGCTTAATCCAATGTCTCTGGCTGTTGGTTGGAATAACCAGATGAGAAGATGATTTGTCCCCCTGAGTCTTGTGCCACTTGTCTAAAGGTTCTGGAGTTTTGGTTTTGGGGTTTTTTGTGTTTTGTTTTGTTTTTGTTTTTTTTTTTCCTGGGACTACCAGTCATTATTTCTTCTCTTCCTACATGGAAGATCAATAATGGGCAGTAATCCATAGAGTGCACTAGGCTAGGAATTTTCCTAACACCATCCCTATCCCGGGCTCCAGGTAGGCAGCACACCTCCCTGTCAGAGGGGTCTGCCTGACATATCACTCCCTCTGTTCCTCTCAGAAGCGAGTCCCCTACAACTATCACTCTCCTTTATTCCTTTGTTTCACTAGTCTTAATTCTTGAGGGAGGCTGGCACATCCTGGGCAATTGAGCAGATAGACTTTCCCCTCCCTCCATCCTCTTCTGCTTCATCCTTAGTTTCTAGTGCCCCATATCTGTTGCGCCAGGGCTGCTTATAAGATTGAGAAGATTGGGAGGAGGCTTTCATGCCCTTGATGGGGGGGATCTGCCTCCACTCCCCCTCATCTCCTGGGTCTCCCCCTTTACCCATTTTATCTGGGTAACAAGAGGAAATTGAATCTTCTACTACTTGTGCAGCCCTCAGCTGCTGCCCCTCCCTCAGGGATGGTATAGCCTGGCTCCACCGGTTGATTTCCTTTTCGCAGTCCCACATAGACCTTAGTCTCTCCACTTCCTCTTTAAGCCGAGCCACCATACTGAACAGATCACTCACCTGCTCACACCTCACACAGGTTTCATACCCACCACCCTCCATTCCAAATGCCAGGCTCAGACATTCTCTGCAGCCAGGGGTCTGCACAACCACATATTTGCATGAGGCACCAGTCTGGATGCCTACAGTTTTCCTAGCCCCAGTATTTGCCCGGGTTACAACCATGGCTAATACTTTGTTTTTTGTTTAATTTGTCTGTTTGTTTTTTCTTAGTGTTGTTTTTTTTTTTTTTTGCTTGTTTATAATTTTTGGTTGTTGGTTGTTTTTTTAAATAATTCTCTTGGCGCACACTGCTTGCTGGGATCTGGTGGGACAGCTTCAGTGCTGCCTCTCCAAATAGCTCTCTGCTGCTGGCTGGCTTGCATTTGTGCTTATTGTATTACCTTGCACTCCTATACTCATACACCATAGTCATATTAGCTATGTGTGAATGAGATACTGACTCACTACTGACCTTGGCCAGCTCTGAACTATCTACTTAGAGGTAAAATATAATGTCTTCAGCACAACAAGGCATCAGTTCTGTGAGCCAGGTTTCTCAGGTGATGTAAGTTATGTTTGTACTTTAGAAGAAATGTCAAAACCCAAGGCAATATGTGATGGCTGAAGGAAAATAATAAAAAAAAAGAAACACATAAGGAACCAAGAAGAATAATCAAGATTCAAAAAGGGGATTACTTACCTTATCAAAAAGGCCACATTCACAGATAAGCTGTTCTCGAGCTTTGGTGTTGATGGCTATTGTGAACCTCATGTGTGGCACCAAGAGCTGTGAAATGGGATAAACAATGAAAGAAGACAAATTATCTGACTGAATTCCACGGCAACCGGGTGTAAAGCTTGAAGCCCTAGAAGTTCTGGAGGCTTTGCTGTATGTTGCTTTTCAGGGCAGCCAGACAAACTATCTCAGCTGAGATGTAACCAAGTCTTCCTTTTAGTTTGTCAAACCCATGTGATAATCTCCCTGGCAGGCAGGCATCCCTTCATGCAAGAACCTACCTTGAAGAGAGGATGTACAGCAGGCAGCTGCCGGAACATAGCTATGCTGAACACCTCTGAGACTAAGTGTGTCCGTAAGAGATGGGTCACTGTTTGGTGAATATGGAAATCAGATGAGCGAACCCAAATTTTAGCTAGCAGCCAATCATACGTGTCATCTGAGGGAAGGAATATGGGATTGTCTGGCCCAGGCTTTTGACCAAGCTGGAAGATATAAAAAGAATATGGACCACCAAGTCATTCATGTTCAAGGTGAGACAAGTGATGTGTCCCTTTAAAGGCCCTGACAGCAAGCCCACCTGGATTGCAATGGGTACAATTTTATTCTCCAGATTCTTATACAGCAGACAGATGGGTGCAGCCAAGTACTGAATTGTGCACGGGTCTGTTTTGTTAGCATCCACACCATCCAGCAACTCATAGTCCACAATGAAAATGTTTCCTTTCTGAGGGAGAAAAAACAACAACAAAAGTGTGATGTTTTTTAACAGAGTGCAAGCAGTAGAGCTCAGAATAAAAGCTGGGAAGTCTTAGTCAGAGGCTGGCTTTTGCCCTGTAGTTCTGAGCAGCCACTGGCCTGCTGTTGTTCATGGTGACTCAGGGATAATGCTATTGAGACAGAAAGCACCTTTACACAAACTACCTGGACCTGCATCTGCTGAGTCTGACAGCAAGGCTATCAGAAAACAGCAACCGTGTATCTGCTATTCATGCAGTGACAAGTTTCCTGCTGCCAGCTGAAGACACCTCTGTGCGAAAGCAATGCACCACCCCAGTCAACCCTTCTTCACAATGTTCAACAATGTGGGTGACAGCAGGGTAAGACCCTACTAAGAAAAGGAAAGGCACTTTTCTCCTCAGACGCAGTTGGTCAATCCCCAACCTTTTGGAGGAAAGCACTGGAAAAGAACCCATCATCTCCTGGTGACATCTTAAGTGCCTCTGGGGAAAAGCAAAGCCTGCAGCTCCATGACAGAAGGAGAAAACTGTCAGCAGAAGTGTTGCCATCCTGTGGAGACAAGAAGCTTTGCCATGACCAGTCATACAGCCTGAAGAGAGGAGATGTGGCTGGAGGCGGTTAGAATGGGGCTTGGAGGTTAGAAAACGTGAAAAAGAACAGATGGAGTCCAACCTGACTCAGGGCTGTACCTTCACTTCCTCCTCCAGGGTCAGATTCCTCTCCAGACTGCATTCTACCATATCCATAGTGACGGGCATCTTCTTGGGTATCTCGGTGCATCTCCGGATCAGCACAGGATTGCATCCATTCAGGAACTGATAGCCAAACATAAAATCTTCTTTCCAGTGCTGCATCACATACTCTAAAGGAAAACCAAGCCTGCAGCATCAGTGTCTGCACTGCATTGTGTTAGTATCCTACTGCATTGTAGCATTTCTTCTTTCCTCTCCAACTTTTGTCATTCTGCAATGCAACTTTGACTAAAGAAGATAGCATGATTCAGAAGATGCCACAGAATTTTAAGGCAAGTAATTTAAATCCAATGGGCAATGTAATCTTTGCTTTTCACTCTGGAAAGAATGAAATGCCTTTATCTATGTACAGAATCAATGAGGAGTGAAATATTCCAATCCTGTGAAAAATACTCTCTCCATCTGCAAACCACATTCTCAGGTCTTCCACAGTATTTTTAAATCCCACTCTTCAAATTCTCAGGGCATGCGTCCATGGGATTAGTCCAAAAACAATGACACAAGGCAGCAGGAGAGAAATAATAGATAATACAGGTAGGGAAGGAACAGCAGTGGTTGCAGTGGTTCTCTTAGACAGAGCACGGTGAGGAACATTTGGGGATGGCTTCTGACTTGGTCTTGGACTCAGTAAAATTGCTCATTTGTTCTTTTTACTTATTTTGACTTATTTTTTCCTCTGTTTATTTTTCATCTCAGTGAAATGCTAGCTTAGGGTACTCCATCTCTTTACTCTTACATATGTAGTACTAGGGGATGTTTTTCACAATTGTGGTGTACCGTTTCATAGCGTTAGAATGTTCACTTCAGTCCACAAATTCAAAGTAAGAAAAATCATGATAAATGTGAAAAATCCCACTGGCATCTTTAAGGGAATGATGAAGCAAATAAAGTTTTCCACTGTTGCCTATTTTCAAATAAGGCAAAAGTTTTTCTGCCAGCAATTAATTTTTCTACAAGGATGAAAAAGCCTCAAGGAACGCAGTGATAATTAAAGAGTCCCAAAACTCATGATGCTTTCTATCAGAGTGGAAAAAAAAAGTTAGGTTTTGTTATAGCTGACATTTTCATCTCTGTCAGTTGCTTAATGAGTCCCAAGCTGTATCTGAATTCTACACCAAGAGAAAGAAATATCTCATCATCCTGGACAGAAAATGTGTGAATAAAAAATAGGTTTATCCACCCACTCCATTAGCCCTGTTTCTGCCAAGGCTTGCAAATAAACAATTCAGAGTTGCACTAACATAACTGAGATAACCAAGAGAGATAAATGACATTTAAAACTCCTAGAATTGAAGCTTTCCTCATGAGTATGGAAATGTTATCAGTGGAATTAATTACAGATCATATAAAATTCTTGTGTTAGAAGTACTTTAGGAAGGAAGAAATCTCACTAAATGCAACAAATTGCTGTAACTAGCTTTTTTTTTTTTTCTGGTCACCTTTTGTACTTTATTTTATAACTAAGATAACAGAAATGAGAGCGATTTCTGCTAACTGGTCCTTAGGCAGCATGGAGAGGGAAAAAACTTCAGAGCAGGAGGGAAAAGAATTTTCCTCTGCAGAGTCTGAGCAGGCTACTCATACACACTTGGGAAGCCACATGCTGACCAATCTATAATATCTGTGTATCTGTTATATCCAACAATACAGTAAAAAATAAAGTAAAATAATGTAACTGTGGATGATAGTAGAAGGTTGCATCTGGTTCAGAAAGCACTTGGGCTTCCCAGTCCTGCTTTACAGAAATGACACCATGATCTTCAAACCCCATGTCTGCCTGCAGTTTTTTTTATGGGGTTTTCAAGTACTACCACACTGAAAGAGTCAAATAAAAGAATTATTTTGTCTTGAATTTGTTAATACTATGTAAATGGCGTTTTTAACTGTAAAGATACTGTACAAACTGAATAGTCCTGAAAACAAAAATGAGACTCACACTCTTAGAGCAGGATTTTTGTCTCCTAGTAGGAAGATGGGAGTGTGAAACAGCAAGCACAGCAGGATATTTCATACAGTGTGTGCAGCTCCTTCTGGCATGTTTTTTAAGAGAGATGACATTTTGCATAAATGCCACAAGCATTTTCAGGCCTAGTTCACACTAATTTCTAATAAGAACCACTGTTCCTAGGGCTGTGGTCGGATGGCCTACCCTAGCTGCAGCAGAAAAAGGTGAAGAAGTTACAGCTCCCAGCTCTTTGCAACTTATCACCGGATTTGCTGGCCTAACAGCAAGGGCTTTTGTGCCTGAAGCAAGTTCCATCAAAATGACCCACTTTGAAAAATTTGCCACTGAAGAGCATTTGAGCTGCTTTTTGACACTGGCACAAATAGCCCACAAGAACTGACCGAGGGGAGCTACAGGTGAGGCTGTAACAGCAGAACTGAGCCAGTGGAACCCTCCTCATGTTGGGACAGGGTTGAGAAACCAGGACTGAGCACATGGCTGGGATGTTAGGCAACAGCCTTTGATCTGATCTGTGAAAGAGGAAGAGGGGATCACCCTTGCACTTACCTGTAGTGGAGTACATTTCTAAATATTCCTCTTTGCAGGTTTTCCACTTATTTACATAACTGAAGTGGGACATACACAATCAAACTTTCAGAAATGCCTTTAACAGCTAATATGCCCTGAAAAACAACCCCACTAATCTAGGCCAAGGTTTAAATTTAATATACTTATGCAAATTTGTCTGTGGGACTTGCACATATCTGAAAATACATTCCTATAAGCCAAATAGCACTATGAGGCTTAAATGGCCTGATCTCCAGTATAGCTCAGGACGAAGTACATCACTCAGCAATATCCAATATTCTTAGCTTGTGTGAGATTATAGCTTCTTGTGGTATGATCAGTAGTCTGAGATTGACATTTATTAGTGAAAAACTATGGGAGAGCAGAAGTGTGGTTCAACCACTTCTAGTCTGATCAGGCATGTGCAGATATCTGTAAAACAAGACAACTTATCAGCCATTCTACAACACAAATGTGAGCAAATGTCAATGAACCTACCAGAGATTGTGTTGCTGATTCTGACAAAGATCCTCTCAAAATCTGCAAAATCACTCCAGGAAGACTGGAACATGTGCATGAAACGGTTGATATACAGATTCTCCATACTAAAAATAAAAGAAAACATTACTGAAAATGTGCATCTTCCTCATTACCGTTGTCCATTCTTTTCCACTCTTTTATATACCTGTACATGACAAAATTCTTTGTGGTGGAATGCAAGCTTGATTGCCCTCTAGACTTAAATTTACTGGTTGTAGCTTTGCCCCAAAACCTGAAAGGTTATCTCAAGGACTCAGTTTTTGCCATTACTGAACACGGCTCTAGAGCTGTTCTTCACAACAATACTTGAAGACCTATGTCATTTTAAAACTATAGTTAGAAAAAACAATGCTTTACAACTCATCACAATAGTTGTACTAGCTGGAGAGGGCTACCATCATTATTAGCATCAGTGAGATGCAGAGATGGAGTAATTTGCACACAGTCAGAACAAGCACAACCCAGAACCAGCCCAAACGGCATTCCTAATCAGAAAACAGCTCCTCTGTCTATGCCACCCAAGCTCCCTACAGTGTGAGGCCTAAGTTTTTGAGAGCTTTGTACAAACTCGAGCTGCTGCTTAAACTTGACACTCATCTCTTACCTTAGGAAATTAAGTCAGTTGGTTTCAGACTCACATGAATGTGAAGAGATGGGAGCAGGAAACACCTGATTTAAAGTGCTACTTCAGCAAAGTATTCTGTCTACAACACAGTCGAGCAAGTTCACCTCATAGGAGATGACAAGTCTTAAATTGTTACATAAATAAATGCTAAAGCTGTGATTTAAATAGAAATACTTTATTTTGACTAGAAAGCAAATACTGCATTTGAAAATGAATGTCAGCTTTCCACTAACACTTCAAATGCACAAAAAAAGCCACACACATCACACAAAGATAAGCAGGGCAGAAAAACAGGCAAAGATAAGTCACAAGGCTACAAGAAATCCTCCCAAACAGATTTTGAGGGTGGAAGAATCCCCAGAGGTTGGGTATGTAAGTAAGTAAGTAAGTAAACTTAGACTGAGGAAACCAACTAACCAACCAACCAAAAACCCCTCAAACCCTTCTCCTCACAAACTATTTTCTCATATTGCAAAGAACTATTCCACTGTGAAAAACAGATCCTAGCATGAGAGGGAGAAAAGGAAGAACTAATGCAGCCAGAAAAAAAAACCATATTCTTTGAAGTTTCTAATTTTCCAAATTAGAAATCAAGCAGGTAGATTCCATTGGAACAAGCCATGCAATTTGACTCTGTTTTGGTAGTGACATTCAGCGGCACGAATGTAAAACAAAGAACGCTGTGACATGTGAGGTTTCAGTCATCATCAGTTCTCCAGATGGACTCAGTTTCTCATGTGGCTATTAAACTTTGTAGTCCTTACCAGCCTGTGACTGATGATGTCATCTTCATCTGATCACTTAAATAAGGGGAAGAACATCCTTCCAAAATATGAAGAGTCAAGAGCATTGACAGAATCACAAATGTAGAAATTGCAGATGATCTTGGACCAGTCTAGTCTCATCTAAGACTGCCATCATCTTATAGTATGGGTGTGTGTCTGAGATAGTAATGAGACCTGTTCATGCAAGACAGCTCAGAAGGGGACTCATGAGTCAGAGAGGTTCTATTTGACTCATCAACTCTGTACTTTTTCAGAGGTCTCTCTGGGATCCATAATTCAGATTCATTCAATCACCAGGACTTTGGCTTTTCCCATGATACGATCTGTGCAAGCTGAAGGACAGTAATTTTGTTACCCAAAGCAGATTACCCTCAGATGCAGTTAACTGATGAGCTGCTCAGAACACGTTTTCTTCATCAGAGTGCATCTCATGGGTGCGTTGATACTACCTTCTTTTGATCTGCGACTGAAAGGCTCATCTAGGCAAGCAGTCAGGGGAGAGAAATATATCAAGGGGCAACTCTGAGAAGTAAGTCAGAAGCCTAAGGCATCAGGTACTAATAGTAGTTCTTCCTATGCTTTTCACCAGTGCCTCTTCCACTTGTCTACAATCAAAACAGCATCAAATGAGAATCCAGAGTCTCAGTCTGTTCCTGGTGTGAAAAGCTTAAAATATTGACATACAAATAAAAAAATAAAAATCCCTTCTTTTTTTTTGCTTATTTTGATTGGTTGAAGACCCACCTGGGAAAGGTAATCCAATTTTGAGATTTAAATGAAACCTAAAAGGTGATCAGGTCCTTGCTCTGCCCCAAAAGAGATTTGCAAAACTCTAAAGGTTCCACAGACACTTACGCTTTGGAGTAGTTCAGAATGAAGTCAATTCCTTTCTCATTGTCAAACTGGATGTCACGAGGAAGATCACTGTGAGAATGGGCATCAATGCTCAGGGGAAAGCCTGGATGCCACTCCTTCCAGCTGAGAAAGCAAAACAGGACGGATTAACCACATAATGTTGCCAGCATAAGAGCAGTGCCATTGCTTTGACTATATTGCTGCAATTCAACTCTAAGAAGTAAATTTGCAGCACATTCATTTGGGCCAAAATCAGTGACTTATACAACATCAGTACCTACCACTACCCTACAGAATCTTGAAGCACAATGGAAGGCATCCACTTGGGCACCTACCTTCATAAAAGTTCAAGTAACTTAATACCTGTGGTATTTCCAAACACTTATTGCATTTAGCTGAAATTGGTAGTAGCTCCAAATGTACAGAGGAGAGGGCGCAGAGGGACAGGCAGCTGCCCAGTACACAGGTGTTCTTGGGACTACATTTTTTCAGAACTGATATACAGCAGCTAAAAGTACTCAAGCATACTTAGGTTCCTCCAAAAAAACACCAGCTCTCTAAGACATACAGATAATACTGATTCACCTCCTAGAAACAGCTTGTACCAGTCATGGCACACATTCTCTGCCATGTTCTTGCACTGTGCTACTTCAAAACAAAAGGTGATTTGCAAAGAGTCCTGCTTCAGTAGTATTTCCAAAGTGCTTGCCACACACAGACTGCATTGTGTATTATCAATTACACATCTGAATTGTAAATAGCTATTTCCCTGGAATTAAAAATAGTTTTGCCTTCCTTTTTGCATACATAAATAAAATGTTGTGGCACATCTCTTTCTGAACTCTGTTTCCCTCTTCTCTATTTCCCACAATTTGTAAGATACTTTCTTAGTCAAATTATATCAACAACATTCATCAAGCCTCAATTCCTCAATTCTGAACGGATTCTCTCTCCTTCTGATCCTCACTCCATTGATAAGGAGATGAAGGTGTAAGAAACTTTTGTTATTTTAAGAAAGAGTGTGTCTCTAGGAAAAGGAAATGTGTAACATCTTCTGGAGTTATTACTGATAAAAGGAGGAGGGGAAATATTTTCCCGTTATGATCTTCATTAGGAAAAAAATATCTGTGGCAGGGTAATGAGGAGTGTCACATCTGTGCTCTGACAGCACATGCCAGTCCACTCAAACAGTACCAGATCTTCCACTGCACCCTGGTGAAGGAAAAAACTAAAACTAGCTTGTGGAGCCAAAAAGCTGCAGTAAGAGCTGGCATGTACAGATCACGTTGCAAAATTGGAGTACTGCTTTTTAAAAAGCAATTTAAGTCTGCCTTCAAACCTTCCTTGAAAGCATGAGCATGTGCCAGAGGGCCCACACAGGGACTTTATTACTGAATTCCCACCTAAGCCTTTCCAGGTAGGCTGGGGTTAAAAAAAATTCATAATACCACATGTGGTAGGATGATCATCACTTACAATAAATTCTATCTAAGTAAATATGTATGTGATTAACATGGTAACTTAAGCTTTCTTTTATCCAGCAGTCCAGTAAATAGAGCAATATGATAACCTGAACATACTCTGCCAAACTCTGACCTGGAGAGAAGAGGCCTTGGACCTTCTGGGGAGCTGTGGGAAACTCACCGGTAGGTTTTTTGACGAGTCTCAAGCTCTTTGCGTCTGTGCTGCTTGAGAATCTGGGTCTTGTCATCCCGGGGAAGCTTTGCTGTGAAACCAAAAAAAAGGGTTATGAGGTTCCTCTACTATCACTGCCATGTCTTAAGAAAGGCAGTGAAGTTTCCAATCCCTCACATTTCTGATCTATACCTTTACAGAGTTTCTGTAGAAATGCTTACACTATCCAATTTAGTACCTCGAGTAGAAACACAGGGACCTAGAGAAACTGAGGAAGAAGACAAGCTCCTAAACAGGTGCTTTTGAGGGACAATCAGCTCAAGCTAGGAACATCTGTCTCAACTGGATATAAAACCTGGATTCGTAGTGTAGGTATTTACAGTACATGCCTAGTGTTAAATGGTCTGAATAGGCTCATGGGAATAGAAGTTACATTTCAGTATCTAAGGGAATTTTTTCATCAATGGGAAAAATCACAATGTAGTTCCAGCTGATCTCTGCTAAAAGGCATCTTCAGAAAACATCTCCTACCCTCTTGAGGTCTGCTCTCCCCTGTCAGCCTGGGGCAATAACTATATCTTCTTATCAGGAAAACAGAAAAAAAAAAAAAACCCAGTAAGGTTTCATTTCCAGCCAGCTTGCTTTTCTGACCATGTATTCACTATATTATTTAATCCAACAGAGGCTTCTTTAGTGATCAGAAAAAGGGCAAGGGATGTGACTGACTTCATATGCACCAGTGGGGAGGCAGATGAAGCCAGCAGGAGTTTCATGGAAATATCCACCTGAGATTTAGTGATGGAAATATCAGCAGTAACACAGCTGACAATTTATGAGGCTAAATGTTTCCAGCTGGTTGCATTCAAGTTACCAATAAATTTTCACTCATTTTTGTCCTTTACTTCACCATACTCTGAAAGCCACACAAAGCTTTCCACGAAAATGTTATCATTGCTACAAATCAGATTACGAAAAATGGAAAGTCCCTCCGGAGACCAAGAATAGACTGACACATAGTTTCAATTATAGGCAAAAATGATTCAAACACAACATTTCTCAGCAAGGAGTAGCCAAAAATCTTAACAGGAAGATAAACATTGATTTGCTACTATTACATTATTATTTCAAGCACTCATGCTGCAGACTGCTACAGCAGCCAACCTACCCTAGGGATGAACAGAGGGTATCAGTGACAAATGCCTGCCTCAACTCACAGCAAGTAGGTGGACAGATATGCTGGTCTGAACTAATTGGAAAATTTGAGTGAGAAATTAGACTGAGAGAGGAAAACACAGTATGTTACTTCACCAGAGCTTTACTGAGAAAGAAAAAAATTCTTTTAAAGTATTGTAACCAAAATATAGATAGGGCAGATTGGTCTGGGCTGCGGCTGCTTCTCTTGCGTGGTTCCTTTGTCTCTCTGCCTTAGTAGCTAATTCTCAGTAATGCTACTAACTTCTTCCCTATTACTAATCCCCCTGGCTGATCTACCTCAGCTTATCTGCAGCATCAATAGGTGGTGAGATAAGACTGGGGAAGGGGGGGGAGGTGGTAGGGGGTGGTTGGTTACCCCTCTTGCGGATTTTGGTCTCTAGGAGGGGTGTGGTGTTTCTGTATTACGTTTTCATTGTATATATCTGTAAATATCTGATATACCTTGTAAATATCTGCTTGTATATTGTGCATAACTGTAAATATAAAGCTTCATTTATCAACTTCCAGTGTTTCTGAGTCCTAGCTGGGGTTTATAAAAGGTTGGGGGGCAGGTAACTGCTAAACCACTACAACAGAGATAGCTAGAAGTCAAGTCCCAGGTCCAACAAGCCACTTGAAACAGAGCATGGAAGTGTAGTAACACTGTCCTCAGTTGATTGCCATCACTTTACAGCAGTCATATTCATGTCGCTCTGCCTTCTCCTGGCCTTGAGAGCATGCAAAAAAAAAAGGTTGAAAAGTGAGGCTGCTACTTTAAGTCAGTCCTGGGCACCTGCTAAACAGCCTACTTTGGGATTTTATTTCACTCTCCAGAAAACAAGACAAGAAATTACAGGAAATTAATCATGGACTATTTCCAGGATTGCTGTTAGACAAAGATGAGGCACTAATTCTAACGAAATTGAAAGGTCTTCCAACAATGGATATGTGTAACAGACAGAAATCTGGGTTTAAGTTCACCCTTAAAATTCATGACCAGTGTAACAAGCCAGCATAAGGATTCTTCTTTACACGAGTTTCCCAAAATATGAAACTAACTGACAGTTCCCATCTGACCAAACTGCTCAGAAAGCAATCCTAGTGGGCAGGGAAAGACCATTCCTAGGATGCAGGAAGGGACTAGCAGTGGGTCTCCCTGTGAGAGAGGGGATTGGGACATACATGCGGAAAGGGGAAGTGTGGTGCGGGGGGAGAATTTTGGATGTTCTGCAGGAAATCAGGCTTCTTGTGGTTCTCACCTCTTCCATCTCGGAGGACAATTTCCTTTTCATCTGTAATCCAACGATAACATGGGAATTCCAGATAGTCACCCATTGGTGTTTTTACAGTGATGTATTTAAGGTACCAGTCATCCTGGTACCAGTATTTTCGTTTCTCAATTTTTATTAGCTGAATTTCTCCAAGGTCTTCTTCCACAGTTACATCGTAGGAGTCAACCTACAGAGCAGAGTACAGCCAGTAATTCAGTGCACATGCAGGAAGCACAACCAGCACTACACAAATTTACATGACCTTTCCTCATACAGCACAGGTACAATAGAACCTTCCAGCTCCTGGTGAGCAAGTAAAGGAAGACTATTATTTGACTGTAGTGCAACAGAAAGATTAATTAAATAACAAACAAGGACAAGCAAATCTCTCCAAAAATGGAGAAACTTTTTTTTTACGCAACCTAAAATTTACATTACTCCTTGAGATGTTTGCCAGTCTGAAGAAAACATGCAGATCATGAAACCATCATTCATGGCTCTCTTAGCAATAGCTGAAGGAGGAATTACTAAAACAAATCTGTTTATGCAGTTTGACTGGAAAGATGACCATGCAAGTAACACATTGGTTTACGAATCTAAAGACCTGTGTATATTAGTCACACATGCTTCAGACAAAGAACAGTATTCAGATCACCTCCACAGTCGACAATGTTAGAAATCAACCAGCTGCTGCTATCAAAAGGATGAGGTACTGCAATGACATGCTGCAGTGCCTGCAGAGACTCACCTGCTGGTGTGAACTTTGTCATTTGGCTCCTGGCCTAGACACCACACTCTAATTGTTCTTACAGGAGAACTTTCTTGCCTTCTCCTGGCATTTGGTATACGCCCACTGTTACTGTATTACTTGCTAGGGAAAGGCTAATTCATATAATGACCTAAACCAAAAAGTGAAGGAAGATTAAATTACAGAGAGGAGAAAGGAGGAAAACCCAAAATGTAATGTTTAAATGCCTCCAGGTAGCACTTGTTTTACAAAAGAAAGATTTATAACAACATGCACTCACGTACCTGAAAGAGCACACATAAGAAGGATCCTTTGGCATCCCTCTCCCTCTCATTTTAACACAAATTTCCCACATTGTTGATGCAAAGGACCCTTGAACTAGACACAAATTACCAGCTGTGATGATCATTTTGGGATGAAGACATTTATCTGTCTGACAAAGATTTGGATGACAGACCTCAGTTCTATCATAACCCATTATATAAGAATTACAGTTTTCATAAGGTTTGTCACATCTAATTGACTCATAGAAGTCAGAGAGGAAAAACAAAACAAAATCAAACCCTTTAGGCTTTAAGTCCATCCTGAGAACAATAAAATATTATCCTTGCTTGCCTTTCCCCAAAGATGTTCTTGAATCCACTTCGAAGCCATCAGGCCATGATTGTTACACCGCAACCTCACAGTTGTTTCATACTAACAAGGATATTGGGATTTCTTCCAACATGCAGTCTAATGTAATTTTAGGTTTGAAGGTTTTAAATGAGCGTGGCTGGTGCTTATTTTAGTTTGCTGAGACTTAACAATTTAATCTTGATTTGAGCTATGTTCTCCCTTCGCCTATTAAAGCCAAAGACACAGAACTGTTGCTTCTAAAAAAAGGAAGCCTATCATAACTTAAATTTAAATTGCAACTTTTATGTCAATAGCATACTCATACACACCAAGTGGTAATGAACTGCTTCACAAATAATGTGGAAGTTCTTGGCAAGCTTGGGATGACAGCATCTGTGTGCTAGATGTGAGCTGACAGACAAGAATCACAGAGCTGAGATTTCAACCAACACATTTAAATGATGCTTGTCACTTTTCCTTGTATCTCCATAGCAGAAAAGAAATTACTTCTTTTCGTAGAGGCAATAAGTACACTATTTCTAAACAATTTTTGAAAGTTTATGCTGCTGGCTCTTTAACCCCCTCTACCTCCTCCACTATCTCAGAAAAGCTTAACGGAAGATGTATAAAGGTAAATTTCTTCCACTGATATTGAAACAACTGTGGAGACTGAAAAACATTGAGTGGCTTTTCTCAGAAATCACATTAATAGTAAGTTGAGCTACAACTATGACAGACAGTGACTGCAGAACATAACCCTGTGCTCCTGGCCAAGTGAATGCAGATTCCTCTCTCCTACAATGCTAGCTTCAAACACCACCCTGAGCTTTGCCTGTCAACTCACGTCCAGTATTCCTGGTTTCACTCTTGTCAATCAACACAAGAAATTCTGGGTGATGGCTAGAAAATGTAGATAACATTCTGAGGCTGTTCCCCATTCTTCGAATCTTCTTTCCAGGCACAGGCAGCACTTGAACCATTTTTATTTCATATTCACTTCCTTGTAAGTTCTGGCAGTAAAAGCAGTGTAAATAAACGCTTTGCAATGCTTGGGTTTTGCACTGAGTCAGTACTTCTGCAATTTTGTGTCTTTCCAGGACCAGATGGCACTTTGCGGAAGAGTCTCTCTTCACAGGCTATCATACCACGTAGCTGAAACTCACTTCCTGCTTGTGCATTGCGTTATGCAATTACAACACAAAATTAATTCTGTCTTTCAATTTTTACCATGATCTTGCTGCATTTGGCAATCAGAAGCTGGAAGTAACCACATTGCAGAGACAAAGTCCAAACAAATCCATAAAACTATATGAGTTGTTACATTTTGCTCATTGCCATAAAGGGAATTTAAACATGTAAAGATGAATGCAATAGCCTACAGAAACAAATGACAAACTGTATCTGGACAAGATAAATGTTGTATTTCACTCTTTGGTATTTTTATGCTCCATCTTCTCACTCATTTCCAGTTCCAGGGCTAATCATGTACAGAGGAAGAATAACTTGACAAAGACACTGTCTGGATAGAGGAAATGTACTGCATTATTTTTAGCTCAAGTCCTCATGAAAACGTTGCTGTCAAGTAATTATTATGCCACAGAAAGTCTGAAATTAGTCTTATTTTCTAATCATCTTCTTGCTGGCTGAGATGCTTGACCGTTCTTTTCTTAAATTCATCTCCTTTAAAGCTTTGGCTAGCAATTTGATTTTAAAAAAATTCTCATCTACATTTGTTGTTTGGGGGGGTTGTTTTGTTTTGGTTTTGTGGTTTTTTGGGTTTTTTGTTGTTGTTAGGTTGGGTTGGTTTGATGTTGGGTTTTTTCCCCCCCCCATAGTTCTTTTAATGTCACATCTATATGTCTACATACATCTAAGATTTACATTAAGGAGCAATGTGAATTAGATCCAAAGTCCTGGTAGAAATGCTATATTGACAGCCAATATTTGGAATAAACTCGTTCCTTTGGTAACAATCTCTCTGCTAATATTACAAAAGGCTTTAACATTGTTGCACAAGTCACTCTATGTAATGCAAAAAGCACATTTAACTAGCTTGAAGGCTTTTAGTCTTTTTGTGACTGTGTTAATGGCACTTCCAGAAGTGCTTTCGCTGTCTCCAGTGCAGTTATGTCATGGGCTCATCCGAGATGACAATTTTGCTAATGCAGTAAAGGTATGTCAAGTAACAAAGATGGCACAAGGTCCAGATAAGAACTGACGGTTGCTCAAGGTTTCTGTGGCATTGCTTTTGGTATGAGTTCTTCTGATAACTACATGATGAGCCAGAGATGCTAGGAGTTTTTACACATTTTGAATTTGAATTCAGAATGAGAGAACAGAATTAACAAAGGCTACTGGACTGCCCAAACTCATACAGTTTATATTACTACATAGCTTTGCTGTATAGTTTACACTATTCAAGCAATTTAACCTCACACAAAACATAAACTTGCTTCTTCTGGGGAGAGACTTCTATTGACTAGTCTAATATTATGAAAAAGATGACTCAGAAAATTCCTCTTTCTATAAGCATAAAGATCTAAGTTGAAATAACCATATTCCCTTTCTGGAAATACTTGTGAGTGCATCTCTTTCCACAAAAGCAAAAAGCAAAGAGGTGTTGTGATCTAACCCTGCCTTGTAGCTAAGAACCACATGGCTGCTCACTTCCCTGCATTGGGGCAGGGGGAGATAATCAGGAAAGTAAAAGACAAAAAAAAAAAAAAAATCATTGAAGTAAAGACAGTTTACTAAGTAGAGCAAAAGCCAGGTATGCAAGCAAAGCAAATTAAGAAATTCATTCACTGCTTCCAGGAGGCAGGCAGATGTTCAGGCATCTCTAAGAAAGCAGGGCTACGTCACTGTAATGGTTAATGATTACCTGAAGGATGAAATGCCATCATGCTGAACGTGACCCCATCCCCCCTTTTTCCCCTAGCTTTCTATGCTGAGCATGACATCATACTATATGGAATAAGCCTTCAATCAGTTTGGATCAGCTCTGCTGGCTTTGTGCTTTCACAGGCTCCTGTGCAACCACAGCCTACTGACTGGAGGAGTGAGATGGGGAAAAAAAAGGCTGTGACTACGTAAGCACTGCTCTACAGTAACTAAAACAAACCTGTACATGAACACTGTTTCCAGCACTAATCTAGAACATAGTCCCATACTAGCTGCTGTGAAGAAAATTATCTCTAGCCTAGCTAAAGCGAGCACAAGGCCTAACAGGAAGAAAACAGACAACTGAGTGATGCTGTAAGACTTGCTTTTAAATCATTCAGCATCGATATAAACTTACACGAGACACTAAACAAAGAAAAACAGCCACGACTTTCTAACATCACCTGTGGCAAGTACTTGGAGTAATTCACACGAAAACTACAACTGAGCTACTAGTGTGCAAATCCCTTCAGGTTCTTTCACATCCCTTTACCTCAATCAACATTTGTCATGAAAATCTCCTACTCAAAACTAGCCCAAGCCCTCATTCTTCTTATCTGGTAATATACACATTTTGCATTAATTCAAATGAAGATATTATGAGGATAATGGAATTACTGAGCCTAGCCTGACATTTAGAAAAGGAGCTGAAAAGTAGGCAAAGGAGTACAAGATAATACTGTAAAATACTGGCCATTCACTGAAGAAGTGGTTGGTTGGTTTTGTTGTTCTTTGTTTCTTTGGGGGTTTTGTTTGTTTGTTTTTCCCTTCCACAATTTAACCACTTTGCAGAGAGGATTATAGAGATGTTATTGAAAGAAACACTAAAGGTAGGACTGTGAATCTGGTTGCTACATTTTACAAACTGACCCACTTGAAAGTCTTTTGCCCTGCTTCAGTTTTGGGTGTTATTTGTTCATAATTGGAATTTTCCCTTTCTTTCCTTCTTTCTTTGCATTCTATTAGTAATCTTGTATAAGTAAGACTGATAAAGGTTTGGGCATGATGCTTGAATAGGTTCCCAGAGAAACAAACTGCCCTCTCCAGGAAAATATCCACAACAACAAAACTTGGCACAGTGTACTGAAAATGTCCTATAAGCCAGACACTTTATGGCACACAGAATTATTCTCATTTTCCACAATAAACACACAATGGGAGGGAACAAAACAAACAAACAAACAAAAACCCAAAACAAACAAAAAAACCCCACCACCAAACCCAGATGCATACTTGTAGTCTCAAACACATAATAATTAATAGAAATAAGTGGTTTGGATAGGAGAAAAACATTCTAACCTGGAGTTAGTCAAGAACTTTTGCACTTGCAAACAAGTCTGACAAAAAGACCCAAACAGTCCCTGTCTCAGAAAGCTTGTTTAGCTAACAACACATTTTATATAAAATGCCAGGACCCCGGTGAGTACTCTGAAATGTACCTTAAATCTACTTTCCCAAGATGCCATTACTGGTTTATATGTACACGTCCTCTGCTGTAACATCTACAAAGCTCCACTTACTTCTTCTTCAACTAGATCTCGCAGGTACCTCTGCTCCTACTAGATGTGGTCCCACAGCAGTTCAAGAATTGCTGCTGAGCATATACTTAATGCCCACATCATGGAATTTCCTCCCTGTGACAGGATCCAGTCCAACTGAATGTTCAGAGAAGTACCAGGCTCTCCATCACAGCCAGCTCTCAGAGGCAGTGAAACCCTCTAGACCCTAGTGCTTGCCTACTCAGCTGGGAAGGGCTCAACCCTCCCAGGAGAGCACTCTAAACCCAGGTTTGCAGGACAGTCTGGATAAGGCTTAAAATGGGTGCCTGTTCACTGGGTGAGAATGAAAGAATGCCTGGATGTCCATTTGGGAGATTCAGATAACAAGGTTCTAAGCTAAGGAGTATTTAATCATGAAAGTAATTTCAGCAGCAGTAGATGCTAAGTCCCTACACCTGAATTTGTGGAAGTATTTCCTCAGAACATCAGCTATAAACATAATACAAACATAAACCATATCTCCAGATGCCATCTCCAGATTAAAAATTCTGACTTCTCTTAACCATATCTGTGATGCCTCATGCACACAGTTACTTGAAAGTCTAACCAAATATCTAACTTAGGCTGTGAAGCTCATGGTTAAAAAGGCACACTTAAAGGCAAAGCAGCACCATCAAAGTGAACTATCACTTATATATACAGCAGTAGGTCTTATTGCAAAATTACTTGTGAACACATTATTACACCTCATCAGACCTTCTGGAAACGCTGAGTTAGGTTTTCGAATAAAACACACCTTTGAAAGGTGGGGGAAAAAAACACCTTTGTGAACATTATTTCTACAGTGGACAGCAAGCAAATGAATAAATGCCATTCTAAAACAGTGCTCAGAGTAGAAGAGGTTACAGATTAATAACCTGGGTACTGTGATAGGACCGCAGAGAGGACAGTGCACAACACGCTACGGAAATCAGGGTGAGAAAGAATAACGTTGAGGACATAGCCTGCTCTCAACTTCATTCTCACACCTGCACGTTCATGCCGTTTTCCAGCTTTCATTGAAGTGGCTCTACACGTTTCCCTTGGCAGGCATTGTAATGCCCACTAGGAGCTCTTACCTCTGTTTAGCTCCTTGAGGATATCAGGGCTCTGGCTACTAGCAGATATTGGCCCCGACGATAGAAAGCGCAGACGTTTTTCTTAGTGTTTGCAAAAGAAAGTAAGATAAAATCTGAAAGTCCGTTTTAAACCAGAACCAAATTGCTCCGTCTTTCCCCACAACTGACTGACAACAGCCAGGGCTAACCCCTGCGACAGGGATGTGAACGATGAGTGGCCGGGGATGGCACCGTAGGATATTCGGTCCGGATATCCCGCTCCGGAGCAACAGGACACGGCGACAAGGGCTTGAAAAAGTACAGCCCTGCCACAGTCCTTCTGTGCACCGGGCCAGGGAACGGGCGAAGCGTCACAGAAAGTTTCACTGTCCCGTGCCTGCGAGTCCGGTCTGAGGCACCGCGAAAAGAGATGCGAGACGGCGCGCAAGCAGCGAAGCCCTGGAGGCAGCGCTGGGGCGAGGCTGGGCAGCAGCGGGAGCGGACACCTCCCGCCCGCATGCACTTACCGCGCCGCGCTCGAAGTCATTGTAGAAGGGTTTGTCCAGGAGGTGCCTCTCGCTGCAGCCCTCTGTGCCCTCCAGGCTCAGGTACACGTAGTCGTCGGTGCCCGCGAACCACTGGCTGCCCGTGGCCACCGTGACAGTGTACGACGGCATGGTCCCAACAGCGCGGCGCAGTTGGCCTCAGCACGGTCCCACTGACTCGACCTGACCGGCCGCTGCCGAGCCGCGCTCCTTCCTACGCCTGGACCCTGCCCAGCGCCGCCTCCTCTGCCACCACCGCACGGCGAGGCTCGGTGCTGCCCGCCCCTTCTCAGCGCCCAAAACACCCACTCCGGCACTCAGCACAGGGCTCCGGGCAGTCTGCGATGTGTGCGTCCTGCACTGCACCCCTGTCCCAGCACCACCACCCCGCACCGCACCCCTGTTCTGGCACACTATCCTGGCACTGCACCTCCATCCCTGCACAGCTACTCTGCACCCCTGTACGTAGCCCTCATAGTGCACTTGGCCTTCCCCTCTCTACCAGCTTCGCACAGTTCCATGCAGTGTGCTTTCCTCTCCATATCCTCCCACAGCTGCCCAGTCCAGCCTGGCACCCAGAGCTCTCGGCACACAGCATGCTGCTCTGCAGAGCAATCCTGCTCCTGCCAGGTACAGCTGTGCACAGACCTGTACAACTCACTCCTGGCACAGCTCGGTTTTCCTCACTACCCCTACACCTACAGGATTTCAGCCGCGCACTCTCTGTTCTGCACTCTGTAACCTCACCTACTAACCACCTCATTCTGTAGATACACGCACTCTTCCCTGACCAGACCTTGCACAGGTACTATGCTGACACCACACTACCATGATCTAACCCTACGTGTACATCTCATGTATCCCATTCTCTTCACTGCCAAGTACAGAGTAACTGGGCAGTTACTCTTTATAAGTCTATTTACAACTCATAATTTCCCCAGGTCTAGATCCTCGTCTGCACTATTGCTGGCATGCTTTACTCACTGCATTCCTCTAAGCTTCTCAAACACTATGCTATCTTTGCATGACCATGTGCAGTATTAGCTGTCATAGGGCCTACAGCAGAGCTGTACAAACACAACCACCCCTCATTACCACAAAGTGCTCTGAAAATCCCACAATTTCACAGTCTTCACTATGACTACCAAGACTCGACTATCTGCTTTCATTAAGACACTGTTATTACGACAGCAGAAGTGCTAGCTGTGCTCCTTCCACACTCCAGCTACCCAACAGAAAATAAGGCCACAGAGTGGGACTGCACACTTGGTGCTTGGGCAGCAAGACGACTGATGCTATTCTGCTTTTTATCAGGCAACACAATACCACATACTGCCACCCTCAGGTGCCTCACTCATGGTTTTCTTTCATGCTTCTGACAGCAGCTGTTCCATGATAGTGTGGTAAAATGAGCCAGGTTGCAGCTTTTGCAGACTTCAGTTCCTTTCTACCACTCCATCTGCAGGTGAGGCTGGGTAGGCATTATCAGCCATGAATCTTCAAATACAGAGGAGAAGAGCAATTAAAATCAATAGCTGGAAGCTAGTGCTGGCTCTGTGTGCTTCTGCAACTGAGCTTACCAGATCAAAGTGTTTTGTGCTTCACTCCAGCTGCATATTAGACTGCTGGGAGACACCACAGGGCATGCTTACCAAGTTTCTGCTTCAGCTTCTAAAATTGAGGTTACCCAAGATACTTCATGGCCTGTTTTGCACACTGTGGCCAGTGGTGGCCACACAGCAACGGGGGCAGCCTATGACACCCTGGAAATATTCCTGGTCTTCTTCTATAGAAGCATGATACTACTGGGCTACATTCACCCAGACAAGTCAATAAAGATCTCCTATGTTGTATAGAGGCTCCAGCATTTGCTATATTGGGACACAGATTTCAAGGGTCTCCCATATTAGCATACAGGCATATTAAAACCAAAACAAATTCACTGTGCCTTGGCTCTACTGAATTGCTTAAGGTGGACTTCTGGTCTGAAGCTATTTTTTACATGTCACCCAGAAGTGCAATATTACCAGCTGCCACATAGCACACCTGAGGCAGCTGCAGAATCCCAGACCAAGTATCTGACCACCTCTTCTGAGGTTTAACCAGCAAGGAATCCTTCCCACTCCACTGCAATCCTTCCCATCAACAATGCTACCCCTGTAGAAATGCACCATAAATTTGTAAGCTCTCCTGTGGTTACCACTTTCTTTTACAATGATTCCCAATAAGTCACATTTTGCATTCTGTTTTGGCAAGAGTGCTGTCAGTCCTAAAGTTTTTCTAAATTGAGCTCCACAATCTTCATTGAAAGATATACCCGAAGCCTTCTTATCATGCCAAGTGCTTCAGAACCAGCTTTTGTCAGACACAAGGCCACCTTCTGGGCATCCTTATTTTTTTGCTTCAAACAGGGAACAAAGTGGCATTCGAATTTTGCTCAATGAGTTGCCATGTTTTGGGTGGGTTTGATTTTTTTTGTTTCAGCTCTGATGCAGCATTTGAACCCTGTCCCATTTACAGATCCGCAGAATAGTTTAGATTGGAAGGGACCTTGAAAACCATCTAGTTCCAAGCCCCCTGCCATGGGCCATTCCCTTTCCTCCTGTCACTACAAACCCCTGTAAAAAGTTCTTTCTCAACTTTCTTATAGGTCCCCTTCAAGTACTGAAAGGCCATATAAGGTAGTGACAGTTCCAGTACCAGCTGAATCTTTCACAAACCCTCAGTGAAGGTGCTATATCAACATTTAGTACAACAGCTTTTTATCTCTTGTGCATGGGATCAGCCAGACTGGAATGTTCTCTCTTTCTCTCTCTCTCTCTCTCTCCATGAACTCCCTGTTTAAAAGATGTTGTTCCTTGCAGCCTCTATCCCATTTAATGTTAGAAGCTTTCCTCAACTCTGAGGACCATGGGATGTGGGTCTGCCTGACCTCAGTACTTCCTCTCACTGTCACTGCAAATGTAAATGAGCTACTCTGAAACGCTGCAGGAAGAGGAGAGGAGGGTGGCAGAAAGAAAGTAGCCTGCTTTCAGGCTTTCCTTCTCCAAATCAGTGCTGACAGGCTGTGCAGGCAACACTGCTAAAGAGGAGGGGACAGAAGAGGATGAGGCAGGTAAATAATGGACAAAGCAGGAACAAGAGATACAGCTGGGTTATTGACATTATTTGGGCCTGCACACATTTGAGAACTGCAAAATTAGAACAGCAGTGGTAGACTGAAGACTGGTGCAAACATCTTAAACCTCATCAGCAAAGATAGAGTCCTGATAGAGGTTTGTGCAGTAACAACTCTAATGTGATGCCAGTTAGGTCCAAATTCCCTGAAACAATACCTTTAACCTACCAAGCTTAGTGTGGTTCAGGGCTCCAAGAATGCTGCTCAGTGGAATGGTTTGATATAATTTCAATCTGGTTGCCCTGTCTCTGGTTGTGCTGGTTTGAACTAACTGGAGGATTTTAATGAGAAATTAGATTATGGGCTGAGAAAGGAGAACAAAATTTGATTCTTTTCCACTCATAGATTTACTGAAAAAATGTATAAAAGTTAGAACCAAAACACAGATAACAGAGAGCTGTTTGAACCATGCTCACTGCTGCATCTTCCTCCCTGCCTTCTCAGCTGGATCTGTGTAACTTCACTAACCAGTTTCCTGCTACTAAACCCCCTGGCCAAGCTACCTCACTTACCTGGCACATAAGACAGATAGCGGGAGAAGATTGGGAAGAGGATGGAAGGTGGTAGGGTGGTTGGAAACCCCTCTTAGGGACTCTGATCTCTGGGCAAGGGGTGTGTGGTGTTTCTGTATTACCTTGCTATTGTATATATCTGTAAATATCAGTAATATATTGTAAATNGTGCATGTGTGTGTGTGTGCACATGCAGGAAACTCCCAAACCATACGGATGTAAATCAACTGCTTAGCACTCCTTAGTTAAGGTCATGAATGAATGAATTATGGTCCTGGAAGCATAGTTTTAAGGTGAAACAAACCATCATCTTTTCTGGCATGAGAAACACTAGCATACCTAATCCCTTGATCAGAATCGGTTCTCTTTTAACACAGTGATTTCAAAAGAAGTTAAAAGTGAGAGCAAGACAAGTGGCAAGCCAGACTAGAGAGACCTCAGTTTACCCACAGACAGGGTAAAGTGGTACTTTGTGAGTTAATTGGGATGCTCAAGGATCAAGTAGATATCAAGCACTACACATACTACGTCAGCTGCACTTTCTCAGAGAGCATCAAGTCATTAGCCCAAGTATAAAGGGTTAACGCCTCCTGGAGGGCGGTCAGAACCTGACCCCAGGTCATCCTGACTCCTCCTTGGGAGTGGTCTGATCCTGGCCCCAGGTGCAGTGGTTAGCCCACTCCCACCCCAGTCTTGAGCCCCTGTTAGAGCAGAGGAACTTCTTGTTTCTCTCTTGCTCTTCACTTCCTCTTTCTACCTCTTCACCTCTTCTACCTCATCAGCCAGCAGCATTCCTGGTTCCTGCTGTGCCACGTGGTGGGACCATCCAGTGCCCACCAACAACCACCTCCATCCACTTGCATCAACTTTCATCCACTGGTTGCATACATATATTTTGTATTTTTTTTCCCCTTCCCTATATTTTTGTAACTCCCCTTACCTAAAATACTCTATTTATTGTTTAAGTTTCAAGTTCCAAAGCAAATCAAGGCTATTCTTTGGGTTTTGGGCTCTGGGAAGCTTAATAAGAACCAACACACCAAGAGATATCCTATTCTTTCTCAACCACAACAACTGTTTTCCTTGACAAAAGAACCTGCTGTCCCCAGCGCCAAATCCCATGACTGTAAGGTGTTGAATTCTAAGACCTGCCTTGTTTGCAGGTGGCCTTTGAGACAGAGTATCACAGCAAACCAGCCCAGCAAGAAGCTCCCAGTGAAAATGACTAGGTTATAGTCATAGTGAAGACATAGTGAAGTCTTAAAATGCTAGGAATTACAAGCCTGAATCCTTGAAGCTTTGGGATTTAATGGGCATACCCTGAGCAGTGACCTAAACCCTCTACTTTGTGAAGTCTTCTGGTGTTTTATGTAGATATTTCAAGCCCCCCTCTAATGTTAAAGTCCTTGAGACTATCTCATTCACCTTCTTAATGCTCTCAAGCACCGTCTTCTATCCATTTTCAGCTTTCAGTTAGTCAGCCACCAATCTTGCTTTTTCCCTAAGATACACTTTAAAGTTTGCCATTACTTGACTCTGAGCGATATTATAGTTATTCTACCCTGTGCAGAATATGAGGAGAGACTGAGGGAGCTGGGGCTCTTTAACTTGGAGGAGACTGAGAGGTGACCTCATCAATGTTTATAAATATGTAAAGGGCAAATGCCAGGAGGATAGAGCCAGGCTCTTCTTGGTGATGCTCAATGGCAGGGCAAGAGGTAATGGGTGAAAATTGAGGCATAGGAAGCTTCATGTAAACATGAGGAGGAATTTTTTCACGGTGAGAGTGACAGAAGACTGAAACAGGCTGCCCAGGCATTGTGGAGTCTCCCTCTCTGGAGATACTCAAAGCCGCCTGGACACGTTCCTGTGTCATCTGGTATTGGTGATCCTGCTCTGGCTGGGGGGTTGGACTAGATGAACTTCTGAGGTCCCTCCCAATCTCTGACATTCTGTGATTCTGTGTAATGCACTGAACTTTCTCTGTTTCCTTTGGTTTTGTTTTAAAAAACAAAACAACCTTCTTGAGTCCTTTCTGAATTAGTCCTTTTTTTAGCCAGAATGAATTTTTTCCTCTGTTCAGTTATCCTCTAATGAGACATCCTTGCCTGATCTTCTGATGTCACCCATCCATGCCAAAATTGTGAAAAAGCATCCTCTTCTGTGTTACAGCAACACAATACAATCCCAAAGTGACAGAGAATATCCCACACATTTGAGACTGCATCTTAGAGGATTTACAGGAAAAACTAGGCTTGCATGTGCACATTGAGCTTTATTTACAGTGCCACTTTTGAGCATTTCCATCATCATTCCTGTGAAGCACGTGTTGATTCAAATTTGGTTCCCTCTGACACAACCCTCTCTGCTCAGCCTTGCCCAGAGGCAAGATGAGTGGCTGAGAAATAATGACAGTGGTGAAAGCAGAAGGTGGGAAGAGGAAGGAAATTTGAGTTTCACAAGTAAAATGAGTGGAAAGGGACAAAGACATTGCTACATGAGTGGAGATGCTAGGGACAGGGAAATCTGAAATGGAAGGCGGTGGATGACAGGAAAGTGGTGCAGAGGGCAGCTGTGGAAAGTGAAGGATAATGTACAGCCCCTGGAGGATAGGCTGAGCAGCAGTACAGGCACAAGTCTCTTGAGACTCTTGGGGCTTGGTTTCCAGAGTCAGGAGCTAGAGTTACACCATTTGACACATGTAGGCACCACAGGGCACTTGGGGGGATACTGCCAACCCCTACTGCTGCCCTCCTGTCTTCTGAGAGCCTTTGTCCTGCTGTGAAAGGCAAGTCATGTTAATTCTGCCAGCCAGATATCAGTATCTACTCACCAGACAGCTCCAGTTCTCAGCGACCAGCTGAAAGTGTGTTCCTGGGGTCACTGCTGTGCCACGTGCCACTGACTCACCACTCCGCACCACCTTGAAGATGGATACACTTCACACAATGCCACTAATATACTTTCAGGTGAAAATGAGGTTAACAAGAGGGAAGGAGTTCTTTTATAGTTAACCAAGGTGCCTGAACTTGAGATGAGAAGCAGCCAGGCTCTTTTCCTTAACCTATGAGCTTGTCATCCCAGACACTTTCAGTCAGACAAGCCCTGCAAATTTTCTTATCACCCCTCAAGTAGGGTACTTTTGTATACAGGTATCGCTGGTGGGTTTGCCAACTTTATGCAACTTAATTTACTACACCCAGATTTGCTTCACTAAGGCAATACAGGACCAAACCTTTAGTTTTGCTTAGGAGGCATTTCTCTAGTGTTTCTTACCTGAAAGAAAATTTAAAACTAATCACTCCTTGAAAACAAATATAAATTAAAAGATAACCTATGAGCCCTCTTCTGTCTGTTAGAGGCACAACCTTCCAGGTCTTTTTTTGTTCTTTAGCAGTTACGCTTGTTACAAGCTTTCTCACAGCAGCAGATAGATGTATTCCTTGAACTGCTGGTGCTAGAAATGTATTCAGCTCTTCCTGTTCTGACGCTCAGTCCTGGCATGAAAACATACTGGAAATCATCCTCATGACATCAGCAGTGAAGAACAAAAGCACCCATGTCACACTTACAGACATTTTTCTTCTTAGAGGAGAATCATACTAATGAGCATCTTCTGCTCTGCACCTCTCCCTAGAAACTGCTTATGTGTAAGAATGCTGACTTCAGATTTGAAACATTCATAGCAACACAGTGTCAATTCCAAAAGCTTCAGATTTTAAGGCCCATACTCCCCCCTCCACGATTCCTTTATCTGAGCCCAGAGCACTTGCACAGTCGTATCTTCTCGTAGCACTGAAGGCATCACCCACTTACTCTGAGTTAGTTATCCCTTTGTCATTCTGAATCATTAACATCAAACCACCATGCTGTGCTAGTCTGTGTTGTCCAGCTTCACTGGAAGAGCCATCAAGTTCCATGCTTACTCCAGTGAAACTAACTCACTGTAATAGCCATTTTACCAGTTTTTCTCTCACGTGGGCTTCTAATGCTTCTTTCAAACAAAACGGATACCGTAACGGTTTTGTTTCGGTCTTTTTTTTTTTTTTCTTTTCTTTTATAGAAACACTTTATTGCTGCAGTCAATAACCCTGTGTATCACACACAAATAACCAATTACAGTTTAAGAAACTAAAAATAATTCTGCAAGTGGTAATACTGAGAAAATGAACATACATGAAAGGATACAAAACTATACATTTAAGTTACTAGAAATATACTAACTAAAAAAATTCTGCAGAAGTGTGAAGTGTCTTGTATAAACTATACAACACATGCCAGTGTAAAGTTGCTTAATGTTATACAATTACCTATCTACAAATGTTTTACCTAATTACAAGATTAGCTGCAATTCTTAAACAGTTATCTTCTATACAAAGACAAGACCTTTTAGTACTTCATTGGAATATACAGACACTGCAGTATCTTGAAACCAGAAAATAATCACAAAACAAAAGATCCTGCTTAGAAGTTTTCTTTGCATATCTAATATAATGCTGTGAAAATCCAGCCAGCAATATCTTTGCTTTTGTATTTGCCCTGTTTCTCCCATGTTTGAGAAGGATGCAGCCCAGAGTCACCGATCTCCCTTACACTGTTGGCCACAATCTCCCCATCAGACTAAACCAGAAATCTGTATCTTAACACTCTTCAGCTTCAGGAGAAATTTGGACCCAGGTCTCAGTTCGTAGTAATACTTACCCAGCCAAACACAGGGCAGAAGAAATCAGCACCCATGTGTGGCCTTTCAAAGGTTTCTGAAGAGCAGCACACCAAGCAGACTCCTTCCTTCTAGCATTGCCCCAACTGGGATTGATGCTCTGATTGGCACAGGGTATTGGCAGAAGAGGGCCTGGACAAGGAGTTACTATTGCTTGTCAGGATTTCCCAGGTACAGTACCGAGGCCCAGCACTTCTCCAACCCCCTGCAGGTTAAATGTAACCTTTGAATCCCTCCTCCTGAAGCAAAACCAATCTCTATGACATTCAACCAGAGAAAGCTGTCCCTAGGTCTGGCCAACTCTTCAGAACACAGGGAAACATTTTAAACACCACCCTTGCTCCTAAGATACAGGATTACAGTTGAAGAAGTTCCTGAGAATTCATAGGAGTTTGATATCTTACTGTCTCTTGAATGGGATTAACCTTGTGCAGCACACACCTGCATTTCTGACCTAATGCGTGGCAGATATACCAAGTACGACACAGCAGGGAAATTTTCTTGGCACAGATGGTGCTTTTTTGGGCAGGATTTAAGTCAATAGAATGGGAGTCTGGTCAGATACCTAGGGCATGGGACATACCAGCAGAGGCTCTAGCAATCTAGTGAAGAGACAGTGGCAGGCGATATTAAGCCTATACTCCCTCCTACTAAAACTCCGGTCTCAGAAAAGTCCCAGGTAACCTGAACTAACTGCCCAAGGAACAAGGACAATAAACGTTAGACTTCTATTTTAGTAATTTCAAAAGCTGCCAGAAGTGTTAGAAAGCCTGACCTGACAGGGAGTGGTCGTTCCCCTTACTGACACCGAGGTGGGAAGGACAGAGCTAACCTGAGCTAGCATCAGTGCCTCACAGCTGGAAGATGAAAACAATATCTCCTTGAGGAGAAAGAAAGAAAAAGCACCATTCAGCCTTCTCACACCATTTGATGGCACCATGCAGAAGCAGAGGACTGCAGCTCCAGAAGCCCACTGTTAACATCAAACAATATTTAGTATGAGAAGTGTGACCAGCATAAATGAAAACTCCTGATGGATGGATCTCTATTACAGGCCTTCCTGGCATAAGCACTCCTAAGCAGTATAAAGAGTTTAAATAGTAGGCCTTAATTTTCATTCATAAAAGACCTGCTGGGAGAGGGAATTGTTAGCAGCAACACTGGCTAAAGCAGTTTCATCCACAAGTATTTTTTGCTGGAGATGATTTTTCTTCCCCAGTTAAGAGACACATGGGCACAGCAAAAACCTTCAGTATCCTGAACACACTGAACACTACCTGGCATGTGCCACATGAAGCTTCCAAAACAGCCAATGAGATTTTACAACGTTTGACCTAGAATCACATATGACAGTGACTGAAACAGGACCCGCGCTACAGTATGCCGTATTGCCACTTCTCAGAATGGGGGTCAGACACCAGTGCCTCTCAGGTGTCAGCTGAACAACAAAGCAGATTTCACACCAGAACTTAATCTTTTTCAGTTCACCTACTGGCCACAGAAAGGATGAGAAAGTGAACAGCATCAGTCGGCAGCTGATTCCGTACATCCTGCAGTTGTAATGTGAGCATTTTGCAGATATGTAAGCCTTGTGCACTTGGGCATTTCAGAAGAAGAAGAAGGTGTGCAAGATCTGGTATTTAACCCACCTGAGTTTATCTAGCAAATATTTTCACGGAACAAACTAAAACCCAAAACAAGACAGAATATCACCTGGGTTCTCATAATGGAAGAGGATCACCCACAGCAGAGTCCAGGGAAGGGCCTGAGTAATTGCACTTTAAATTATGGCAGGCATAGGCAACAAGCTGTACATGCATATATGGTCATGAAGACTGCTGCCCTGATGTGTCACCCGAGCATGGGATATCCTGACACCTAGCGTGGTACGCAAACCCACGTCAGTGCAGCTTTGCTAGGATTGCCTAGAGGTCTGGGTGTTTAAACAGATCTCAAGAACACGGTACCATATTATCCATGAGGATCACAGCCTGCAAGCTTCAAGCATGAGATCATGTAGAGCCAAGCCCCCCCCTCACAGACTGCTTTTTTCCTAACAGCTCTTCAAAACAACTGGTATGTGTTCTCTTACCATAGTCCCTCTTCTGCCTTCTTTTAAAATGCTAATTTAGAAATAAATTAATATTATGCTTTAAGAAAAAAAGAAATCACCACTTTCTTACTGCTATTATTTGGGAAGTATTAAATCAATTACTTTTATTATGAAAATAATTTGCCCAATGAAAGCTGTAACTGAAAAAGACTAATTAAAAACTGAACAGGAGCTGGGGATTTAGTTCAGTATCTCAAAGAGTAAATGGAAGCTTTTACCTGACTGAGGAGTCCAGGAAACTCCAACTCAGTCCAACCAGAAGATGATCATTGACTTTAGAGAGATTTAGAAACGGGTCAGGTAGGAAAAGTCAACTTTCAAATGCAGTGGCCTCACGTGCTGCTTTTTGTGGGTGTTTGGTTTCGCTCCACTCACGCTGAAACTTTGATTATATGAGGGCTTGAAGTGGTTCAGTGAGATGGATTGGACAAGCAAATTAACAGCAGACACCTTAGGCTTTAGGCAACTCTTATCTAAAGCCCTGAAAATGTCTTAAAGCTGTCCCATCCCTCTCTTTTCATTAAAGCTGACTTATTAAAAAGCCAGTCCCAAGTTCAAAAGCACAGTCAAAACTATTCTCTTGACCATTATATCAGGGTTAAAACCAGACAGGTATTTGCAAACTCATTGACTTAATGCAGTAATTACTTTCTAAACTTCGATCTTAACATCTCCCCTGACAATGTCAAATTTTAGGGTAATTCACACATGACACAGAACTAAGAAAGAAAACCAGTTTCAGCTGTATTGGCTAAGTATCTTTTGTCCATAACAGCTCACATTTTTGCCAGTAGAGGAAGAAAATCTTTGCCAATGGTTTGGAATAGAAGTTACATCAGGTGTATGTGTGCAGGTGTACTGATGGTCTGACCTGTTGGGGTTAATAGAAAAAAAGGAAAAAAACAATCCCCCAAAACAGAGCACTGAAGCCATTATGCATTGAAAACTAACACTGTACACTACTCCCCATACACAAGTCACAAGTGCAATATCCTTTCAAAAAAACTACTCCTCAGAGGAAACCCAAAGAAGGAGACATTTTTAGTGTTACGTTTAGTAAGATAATGTGAGTATCCATCGGAAATCATAGGTTGGAATTTTTCTTTTGTTTGTTTCGCTTCGTTATAAGGCAAGAGGTTTATGTTTCAGAAGAGCAAATAGGGTCAAGAATGAAGAAATGTTTTGAAAATGACACATTCTTTCAAGTTTCATTCTCATTTGACATACGTATTACAAAATAAAGATTTTTAAAAGTGCTATATGCTTTGTAAGTCTTATCACAATATGTAAAGCAAAATATTACACCTGCTGCCTAAGACAAAAATGTTAGTGGCAGTGTTAGCGGTAGATTAGATTCTAGCTCTTCCGTTTTCCTCCATGTCAGGGACATGCTCCTTCATCATAATTAAAAAAACCCAAATAAACAAACCCCACTCTGTCAATATTCCAGAATCATTTAGAGTCATCTTCGAAAGTAACAGACTCCAGTTGAAGCCGATGACAGTTCACTAGTGGCTTGTCTGATACCAAAGCCAAGTCCCATCCTACTCAGTATCCTGTGGCTTTTTGATCAGCTGGTATGAGAGACAAAACATTGAGAGGTATGTAACCACAATGACATTGACAGATATGTCAAAGAGATTTAAAAAAACTTCCAAATGAAAAAAAACCCAAACTCAAGTGTAAAAAAAAATTCATCCATCAGCCCCCAGCTGTTAGCCGGTTTTAAAAAGGTAGAGCAGTTTGCAGTAAACAATGACATTTTAAATCTTCAAGGACATAGAGAAACACCCCTCCCACCCAGCAATCAGACGTGAAGGATTTCTGCAGCACAGTCTTCTGGCTCTGTGTAATGAGAAGAGTTTGTGTCTGAATGGTGAACTCCAAGCATTTCTTTACTTTCAAAGTTTGGCTCCATTAGTGCAGGTTTTTCAAATATATTCTTTTTGCTAGTCTCTGGACAGTTTTGTACATATATTACTCGGTTATAAGCTTTAAGTCTCTTCCACAGTTGTACGTACACTTTGCATTGTACATACATGAACAGAAGTCCTCCAGTGAAACCAATAGCCACAACCACCAGCTTAGTCCAAAATGGCCACTCTAGAATCCCTAAAAGAAAGAAAATGAAAAAAAAAAAAAAAAGAAAGAAAGAAAGAAAAATATCTCGGTCAATATTGGTTGAACTATGCTGGACATCTCCAAAACATCCTGTAAAANTTTAAGTCAAACATTTGCAGACTTCTACAAGACATTTATTCTTACTCACTAGAGAAAATAAAACAAACAATTGATTCTCTGTGTCTGAGCACTTGTGCAGCACAGTCACAGAGTCAAGGCAGCAGCCAGTAACACGATTTGGTCCTTTTGCATCTGTTTTAGAATAAAAATTGGATCAGATTATGAAAAAGATTCTATAGCATGGATTCCTCTTCATAGCTGGAGACTCAACTAAGTAACCCAAGAAGTCAAAAGATCCCACAGAATCGTAGTCTTTATGCTCAAAATGGAATAATTGTCTCCATTTAGTTTGATGTGTTTGTAATGCAGACCAGGCAATTTCATCTGCATCAGATCCAGTAACTTGTAGTTGAATGACATCATCTTCTGATGCAAAATTGGAGGTGCTGGAGATGCTGAAGCATTCTGGCAACCTTACCCTCTGTCATTAAAAATGACCACCATCATCTTCCTGAATTTGTTTAGCTTGAACTTCAAGACAGTGTTAGATCTCTATCAACTACTTTAAAAGAGAGACTATTCATTTTATATATCTCCTGCTTACATAGGTCATGTACTCAACTGGTCTCTGTCCTCTTCAAAGATAACTGGCATTACAAGAAGGATATGAAACCATGCCAAATTACCCACTGTCAAGTTTCTCAGAGAATAAATCCCATTGCCATCCAACTTTTAAAAGTTTTTTACCAAGCTACAGGCCAGCATTCTTCTGGAAATGTGCAGCAGTGTAAGAGGAATGAAAATATTTTAGTCCAAAAATACAAAGGGTACTTCAGGATCACCACTGATTAAATCCCACCCATGCCTAATATCTGAACCTGATTCACAGGTGAGCTATCTAATGCCATCTACTATATTACTGGTTAAAATAACCTGGAGATGATAAACCTGCTTGACTAACCTGATTGCATTTTATGATGACATAAGTGAATGGATAGATTTGGGGAGACCAGTGGATGTAGTCTACTTTGACCTTAGCAAGGCCCTTGACACCATCTCCCATGACATTCTAGTGAGCAAGCTCAGGAAGTGTAGGCTGGAAGAGCAGACAGTGAGGCGGATTAGGAACTGGTTACAAAGATAAGAGTTCAGAGAACAGTGATCAATGGTGCCAGGTCCCGATGGAGAGCTGTAAACAGTATAGTCCTCTAGGGGTCAGTGCTGGGTCCAGTTCAGCAATGTCAGCAATGACACTGATGAGGGGACAGAGTCTGCTCAGAAGGTTTGCTGATGACACCAAACAGGGAGGCTTGGCTGATACAGCCGAAGGTTGTGCAGCCATCCACCAAGACCTGGACAGACTGGAGAGCTGGGCACAGAGGAACCAAATCAGGTTCAACAAGGACAAGTGCAAAGTCCTGCACCTGGGAAGGAATAACAAACTGCAGTGCAGGTTGGGAGGTGATCTACTGGAGAGCAGTCTTGTGGAGAGGGACCTGGGAGTTCTGGTGGATAACAAGTTATCCATGTGACAGCAATGTGCCCTTGTGGCCAAGAAGGCCATGGGAACCTGGGTGTATTAAGAAGTATGTGTCCAGTAGATCAAGGGAGGTTCTCATCCTCCTCTACTCTGCACTGGTGAGACCCTATCTTCAGTACTGCTTCTGTTTTGGGCTCCCCAGTTTAAGAGGGACAGGGATCTGCTGCAGAGCATCCAGTGGAGGACTACACGGATGATCAAGGGACTGGAGGACATGCCTTATGAGGAGAGTCTGAGGGACCTAGGAGTTTTTTGGTCCAGAAAAGAGAAGACTGAGAGAGGATTTAATAAATGTTTATAAATATCTGAGGTCTGGGTGTCAGGATTGGACACACACATAGGTTCTTCTCACTTTCTCCCTGTGATAGGACAAGGAGCAATGTAAGCAGCATAAGAGGTTCCACCTCAACACAAGGTGGGAACTTTACCGTAAGGGTCACAGAGCACTGGAACAGGCTCCCCAGAGAGGCTGTGGAGTCTCCTTCTCTGGAGACTTTCAAGGCCTGTCTGGATGTAGTTCCTCTGTGATGTGCTAGATTGTATGGTCCTGCTCTGGCAGGGGAATTGGACTCGATGATCTCCTTTGGTCTCTACCAACCCCTAACATCCTGTGAACCTTTGAAAATATATGGTTTTAATCACTAAAATCCTACCCTAAAAGGCTAACAGTTTTCACTGTATTTGGAAGAGATGGAGTTGGATAGCACAGAAACTGTAAGATTTCAATGTAGCTTCCTGACTGATCAGAAAAAAATCCCCAAAAACCCAAAAAGTCCCAAACTACAGTCCATAGGAGAAATTACAACAAATCTGTATGAAGTACAGTTCTGTGGATGCACAGGTTTACTGATGCTAAGTCCCCAGATGATGTGCTTCAGTCGCTGGCAAAACATTTTTCACTCGCATGCCCAGTTGGCTTGCAATGTTCTGTAAGCAACAAGAGTTTGCTTTCTAGTGGCTCCTAGCCCTGGTGTATACCCTACTGCTTCTATTCTCTGCTTCAGGGACAGTTCAGCTGCCTGAAAGACAGTTCTGCAAATTTGCAATCCACCATATCCAGGTAAACAGATTTCAGTTTGGCAAGTTTAGAGCTGGCAGACTAAGGAAAACCTACTACTGCAGAACATAAGACATCCCTGCAGCGTAAGGGAAGGTACTACATGAATTCCAGTACACCTCATATCCGTTGTGTGAGTTGGAGTCCTAAGAATCAGTCTGAATTTCTTCTGCTTCAGGCATAACCTTTCACAAACAAATTTCCAGCCTAGCATAGCTGTCACAGGAAACCTGTACTTACCCACTTCACAGATGACAGAATAGATCTGATTTACCTCAAAGATTTGGATTTAGGTTCCTCTTACTATTTCTCCTTTTAGAAACTCTTCTGGTTTTGGCCAGTTAAAAGGTAGTCATGGCAGCGAATGAATGCTCACATTCTTATCTGCGCACTCAGTGTTCCAATTCAAAGCTAAATTAGCTAAGGCGATGCAATTTTGTGCCTGGCTACTGCAGATTAGCTCTCGTATCTGCACATTTCACAAGTGTGAACTAAATTGACTTGAAATAGCCTTCAAAAGCACACACAAATTAATTTACACCAACTTAACTAAAAAAAAATTTAAAACTGCTTTTAGACCAGCCCAACCTCTGGCTAAAGCTGACTAGTCTGAGTATAAACATAACCTGCACACTCATGCTCCACATCTTCTCTGTATTCAGACTACATATCTATTCCAAGAGAGTAAGTAGGAAGGCAAGCAAGTGTAACATACCAGTAGCCTGTCCCTGTTTAATCTCTTCAGCGGTCCTGTCTATCAGGACATAGAGCGACCACACAACGCAGGTGATGGCAATGATATGGAATGTTACAGAGCACATGATCTTCCTCCTTTCGCTGGCTGTCATCTGCAGCTTCTCCCACTGCCAAGAAACCCAGAAGTAGAGCAAGAGATTAGGTGTTTACTGTAGTTACTGGAGAGTGTAAAGAGAGAATATTGATAAGAGCAAAACCCAGACAGCAGACCAGTTTCCTCCTAATACAGATTGTGAAAGTCAGAGAGCATTATTGCTCTGACCACAGCATGTGTGCAACAGCTGCTAGCTTGACCTGCTGTGATGGGAATCATACTGGTACCAGAGGTCAGCTCTCATCCAGAGCCTTGGCACAAGTCATTGTACCCTGCTTACCCACACAGGGGTAATTCCAGCAAAGAGGGACCCTAATACAAGGCCTTGAGTGGTGCAAGGTTGCTTCTACATGTGTTCCTCACTCAACAGTGGGTACTTACAGTCACAACTGAGCATCATAAGTGCTCTGGCTCAGAAACCATTCAATAAGACACTGTAATAAAAATGGTACATGATTTAATTGAACACTGTGTGTAAGCCATCTCATGTTGAGCTCTCTTAGAGTCCCCTAGTGCACAGTCAAGGCTGTTTAGCTCTCCTCTCAAGGTTATTTAGTTCTCACCTTCTACCTCTAGGGTTTCATTCAATCTTCACATCTATTTAACACTACTTACAGTAGTGACAGACATATTTTATTTTCAGTGTTTCAAGTGCATTTAAATAAACATTCCGTAAGATTACATAGTGGGAACAAGATGACAACTACTCTAAGTGAGAGGAGGCAGCAAAATGAAATCCCCAGGCCTGCATCTATCAGTAATGTTTATATAACCCAAATAGAAAGCACAAAGTCATGTTGCTGTAATTTAGGAAAGACAAAGAAATTAAACAGTTATTGTAGATGCTTCTAATGAGCAAGGAATCGGTCAGAAATAGTTTTTGGTGTTTTTTGGTTTTTTTAAAACCTAACAGACACAAAAGCTGGGTTTTTTCTGCTATGTCCTTTACATTATGATTTTTTTTTTTGCATGTGGGATACACATCTGTTGGCACATCTGCTAGGGACAGAGTTAAAATGGGATTTTCTCCCACTTTTACAAAATATATGCTGAGACACATTAGCTTCTCATACACACCAACCTGTTTCTAGATAGGTGTACCTGATTTCTCCTAGAATAATTTGCAGGAAAAGAGAGCTTTGAGAAGGAGGAATAACGTGGAAGAGCAAAGATCACCTGACTGGTGTGTCCGAGATCACCCATTATGTTTAATTATTTTTTTCCACTGCTATAAATAAAAGAGTGAGTGAACCATAAAACAGAGACTCTGTGATCCTCTCTATCTTGACATTAAATAATGTATTTCTTTAAAGTGCAAGAGACATTTCCAGTTCTGTGGGCATCTAACCCTCATCATATCACAAGAATTGAAGTCATCCAGTAATGACATATAGACACATGTCATGCTGGAAAACTATATTCTTTTCACTCTTCTTAGGAAAAGGCTGGAGAAAACATTCCCTTTGTGTCTTGTATTTTAAACAGAAAACGTCTTTTGCATCTAAACAATGAGGTTTACTTATGACAGAAAGCACAAATCAATCCATTTTGCCAAAAAGTAAGGACTTAAGTTTTGACTAATTGGCACTTCTCTTTTCTGTCCCACAGCTTGAGCTCCTCTGTCAGACAGTATCTACTGAGAACTGCTGGCTTGACCGCCACCAGACCAACTGTCTCTGCTGCATCTTTTCGAGATCTATGACATTACAGTAAAAAAAAAGTAGATATTCTGCAAAATATGCACTAGCCCAGAAAGGAAACCAGAACCTGTAGGCCCCCACTGCATTATTCTGATGATGCATCATGTGGTATTTTCCACTTAAAACATTTAGCAATTCTGGGTTTTTAAAGTGTTGTTAAAACCAAAAAATCTCAGCAGAAAATGTAATGTCCTGTAATTTTTTTTTTCCAATGAAATTTCAAACTAGAGCATCCTTCTCTTGTCTCTCTTCATCTTCACTGGAACCATGACACATTTTGTTTCTCATCTTCTTTCCTTAGTAATTTAGTGTGCAAACAGCCAACACTGCACTACAATTTAAAGATGCTGAGGAATTTTGATTCCATTTCTACCCCACAGACAAGCAGAAGCCCTATTATTTGTACCATCCTGATCATAATCACTAGTTTCAGACTATTTTCTCCTGACTGACAGGATACCATAAAGGCTGAGTTGAAGATAGAGACAGCTTATCTTCTGGTTGCAGCTGAACTTCTAGATAGACTCTTTAGATATATTTAAGATGTCAGAAGGTAGGGGCAGAGAGAAAGGAGTTTACATTTGGTCTCTTTCCTACATATGACCTGCTTAGATGTAACTGATGATGCTGAGCGACTCATTTCTGAAGGTGGCCACCAGCTTTTCCACACAAACATTCAGAAAACCTTTTCCTCCCATTGCAGGTAGATAAAGCACAGGAAAAAAATAGCATCTAATGGCCAACTACAGGAGAAGCTTCATGCTCACAGGCCCTGATCTTCATGGGGGACTTCAATCACCCTGACATCTGTTGGAAAGACAATATAGCAGAGCATCAGCAATCTAAGGAGGTTCCTGGAATGCATTGATGATAACTCCCTCCTCCTAATAGTAGAGGAAGCCACAAGAAAAGGTGCTGTGCTGGACCTAGTCCACAATCAACAAAGAGGGGCAGGTGAGTGAAGTGAAACTGAAGGGTAGCCTAGGATCATGAAATGGTAGGGTTTAAGATCCTCAAGGCATCAAGGAGAGTGCACAGCAAACTCACTGCTCTGGACTTCAGAGGAGCAGACTTCAATCTCTTCAGGGACCTCCTTGGCAGGGTACCATGGGAAAAAACTCTGTAAGGAAGGGGGGCCCAGGAAAGCTGCACAATGCTCAAGGATCACCTCCTCCAAGCTCAGGAGCAATGCATCCCAAAAAAAAAGGAAGGCAGGTTAGAACACCAGGAGGCCTGCATGGATGAATAGAAAGCTCCTGGACACACTTAAACACAAGAAGAAAGCCTACAGAGAGCGGAAGCAAGGACAGGTAATGTGGAACAAATACAAAGAAATTGTTCATGCAAGCAGAGATCAGGTTAGGAAAGCTAAAGCAGAGCTGGAATTGAATTTGGCTAGGGACATTAAGGGAAACAAGAATTTCTTCAGGTATATCAGTGAGAAAAGGAGAACTAGTGAGAATGTGAGACCCTTCCAGAAGGGAAATGGAGAGCTTGTGACAAAGGATATGGATATGGCTGAGGTTTTCAATGACTTCTTTGCCTCAGTCTTCAACAGCAAGGGCTCCAACCACAATGTCCAAGTCCTAGAGGGCAAAAGTAAGGCCTGGGAGAAGGAAGATCTGCCCACTGAAATTGAGGATAATGTTCATGGGCACCTAAGGAATCTGAATGTGCACAAATCCATGGGGCCTGATGAGATCCACCCATGGGTCCTGAGGGAGCTGGCAGATGAAGTTGCTAAAGCACTGTCCACCATGGCAGACTGATGAAGTTCCTCCTGACTAGAAAAGGGCAAACATAACACCCATCTTCAAGGAGGGCAAAAGGATGACCCTGGGAACTACTGACC
>VWZI01011209.1:1300-12938 GCA_013396835.1 Psilopogon haemacephalus | reverse complement strand
GTCTACCTACTGGACCTATTGTAGGTGCTGAAAGTGCTCAGGCTGTATGACAGACAACGCTGGTTTCTGTGGAGGTGTGTGAGACAACAAGAGCAAAACCAAAGAATATGTGCTGCCTTTTTGTGGCTCTGACCTGTGCAGTCTGTTTGGGGGCTGTTTGTGCTGGCCTACCCACGGCTGAAGCCAACAGCCAATCTCCAACTAAATGGAAAGTGTTCTGGGGAGTTCTGGAGACAACTAACATTCCCATGTCATTAGGTCTGATCTGGGGAACACGTATAAAGGCAGCAAGAGAAGCCATGGTTAGAGGCTGAAGTTGCATCTGAAGATACCGCTGGTGTCCATGCACACTCCTGTAGTGCAACAGTGTAAGGTCTTGACCCAACTATATGCTGCTCCTGGGTGCTCTTCAGGTCATTCAGGTGACCTCTTGTGTGCCTTATGATGATGAACTTTTTCCACATTCCACTCTCAACTGTGTTCCCATAGTGGGTCTTATTCTATATGTTAATGCTTTTATGATTGCTTTGTTTCAAATTATTTTCAATGGCATCAGTAAAATTGAGCAACCATTCCTTGACATGGTATTTCACTGCACAGATGTATTGCAACCTGGAACGAGTTGTCAGCAGAAATTGTTTTTTAATATGAGATTAAAATAAAATCTTTTGAGTTTTGTTGTCATTATTTTGCAGGTAATACAAACAATCATTTCACCTTTTCTCCAAGTGCTGGCTCCAACACATCTTGGCTGATTCTTGCATCACAGTTTGACTACAAGAGAGGACTTGACACAAAATGGATCTACAGACTACGTGTCTATATAACAGATGACAATTTGCTATCTGCCAGGGACAAAGCTACACACCTAATTAAAACTGGAACAGTGACTTTAAGGATCAGGGTTGTCCCAAACCCAACTACTGTCATTACCACAACAGTAAGTTCATGGAAATTTATGTATAGTTCCATTTGACCAGCATTTTGCTTCCTCAAGCAGGAAACTCTGCTTGTTAAAATAACAACACAGGCCTTGACCAGCATAATAAGAAGCAAAAACTTAAGAGTTATCACAGAATCACAGAATCACAGATTCTGGAAAAGCCAGGCTGGAAAAGCCCCTCAGGATCACCAAGTCCAACCTATAACTCTACTCTAGAAGATTCACCTTAAATCATATCCCTAAGCACCACATCCAAATGACCCTTAAACACATCCAGGGTTGGTGACTCCACCACCTCCCATGGCAGCTCATTCCAGTGCCTGACCACTCTCTTAGTGAAAAAGTTTTTCCTGATGTCTGATCTAAACCTACCCAATTGCAGCTTGAGGCCATTCTCTCTTATTCTGTCTTGAATTACCTGTGAGAAGAGACCAGCACAATGTCCCTTTAGGTAGCTGTAGGCAGCAATGAGGTCTCCCCTCAGCCTTGTCTTATTCAAACTAACCATGCCCAGCTCCTTCAGTCACTCCTCATAAGATTTATTCTCTAGGCCCTCCACCGGCTTTGTTGTGCTACTCTGTACCCACTCTAGCACCTCCACATCTCTCTTGTATTGCGGTGCCCAAAACTGAACACAATACTCGAGGTGTGGCCTCTCAAAAGCTGAGTTATCTGAACTGCATTGGCAGTCATCCAGCAGTACATGGGATGAATCAGAGCGGGTGCTGTCTCCCTCTGCATAGCCTTGAGGTGAGCTTAGGCCAGGTCTTTCGCTACAGAGACTCAAGCAGATTGAAGGTCCTGCTGGAGATAGGACCCTTACAAGTATGCAACATTCAGGAACTTCTCCCATCTTGTTTCAAAAGCCATCCTTCACTGTTGTGACAAAAAGGGAAAACTCCTACTCTGAGTCGGCGTGGTACGTGCCATTCGTCGTCAGCCTCGGTGGCTTGCTTCTCCTCGGACTGCTGGGTTACCTGGGGATCTTGCTCTCGATGTGGGTCCGTGCTCACTGCCCTCTGGCAGGAAAAATGGACGGCGTGCCTCTGTGAGTCCTCCCAAATGCCACACAAGAGAACTTTAGTCTGGAATCAAATCCGTGCTTCGGTTATCTTATAGCAGAATGCCCTTCAGTACAGTTAATACTGTTAGCAGCTACACTGTTATTTGGTGTTAGCTGTAGAATCATAGATTGTTTCCATTGGGAACAGCCTCTAAGATCAGTCAGTCCTTTGACATAACACCACCATGCTTGTTAAACCATGTCTCATAGTGACATGCCTACGCATTTTTTTTAACACATCCGGGGACAGTGTCTACACCAATTCCTTGTCTTATAATGCCTCACCACTTTTTCATTGCAGAAATTTTTCTTGATCTCCAATCTACACCTCCTGTGGTGCAGCATGTGGCCATTTCCTCTCATTCTATCACTTGGTACCAGGGAGAAGGGACAGACACCCACCTCACAACAACCTCCTTTCAGTTAGTTGTAAAGAGCAGTGAGATCTCTCCTCAGCCTCTTTATCAGACTAAAAATCCCACTTCTCAGCTGCTCCTCATAAGGCTTGCTCTTCAGATGGTTCACCACCTTCATTGGCCTTCTCTGGACACACTCCAGCACCTCAGTTATATGAAATAAGACAAAATGTGCATGGATTTATTAACATCAACATTTGCAGAAGCTAAAAGTAGCACTTAGGCCTTCTAAAGGTAGCTATGCTTGTAAGAAGCACCCAGCACCTGAGCCTAACTGTGCTGAACAGAAATACTAGTGTTTTCAGTTTGCATTTGGCTCCCAGTCCAGGGGAGCTCCCATCTAGGTAGTTGCAGGATGCATTTTGCTCCACCTTAGCAATGAATCCCAGAGTGGTTTCTAAAGTTTGGTGCTCATGCCAAATTCTTTCCTCTGGCAAAAGAACTGCAGATTTCCTGGATTTTGTCCAGCTCGTGCTTGGCAAAAGGCATGGAATGAAAATACCTAGAAGTGGCATTGGTTCCTTGTGGGAAGCAGCAGAGGTCCAGTGGTCAAGAGGTCCAGGTCTGGCTTTCTCAAAACAAAGATGAGGACTTCTATAGATAATCTGGGGATTTGGAATTCAACTTAAAAGTGATAGTAAATGTAAAGAGATATAAATGTGATGATAAACATGTTTAAATTTTTTTTTTTTTTTAATCACAGGATAAATATGTCAGGTATGTACTTCTTTTCAAAGTCTTCACAACAAGACCTTGTTTAGGCTTTGCTGTAAAATTTATATATCCATTTCTAGACAAATACATATGACCTGAGACTAAGTAACACTGACTGACTGATGGGGGGACTGCCTTAGTGATTTCATGGTCCTTTGAGTAGTAAAATCTCTTAATCTACTAAATGAATTTTATTACATATTAGCTTAGATAAAAAAACATTTTCAAAGCTAGACTTTTGATTAGTCATTGGTAACTGTATATTCTCACTCCAAAATGCTATGAAAAACTTTGCTTACCAAATAGTTTGAGGGATCAGCATTTGAAAAGAAATAAATTTGAGCTATCTCAGAATTTGAGAGACAAGGCTGTTTATACGTTTGACAAAATCTTGGCACTGTGAGAAGAATCTGGTTTTTTACAATGTGTCTTTTTCTTTCTGTAGAAAAGAAGAAACCTAAGAAAGAAGTGTGTGTGGTAAGTACCGTTGGCCTACAAACAAAACCCAATTTTGCCCAGCCCCAGCACTTTATTTAACTGTAAGATCCTTTCTATGAAAATCCAGCGGCAAAACTCTATACCACAAATAGCTTTTGTTGCCATTTTGGATTAAAAGTAGACTACAAGAATATAATATACAGGTCATAGAAATCTACCTCCATCCACACAGGTCAGCAGTTCCAGGTGGCTGCTCCTCTTTCTTAACTAATTCACAGAGTTCATTTCATGTTTTGTCTCTTTTCATAGACTATGACAAAGCTAAACACCGTCTTTGATGGAGAAGCCAGAGACCCAGGTAACAAAAAGTAATTATCACTGGATGTGAATGTTTGGCTGGAAAGAAGCTGTATTACTTCATGTACTTATGGTTCAATATTTGCTATTCATATTTCAAGTTTGCTGTTCCCAAGGAGAGCAGGTGTGAGCTATATTTCACAGACAGTGACAAGGGGATCGAGGGTAGCCTCAGTAACTTTGCATATCAAGAGTGTCCATCTGCTGGAGGTCAGGAAGGCTCTGCAGAGGGATCTGGACAGGCTGGAGCAATGAATTGGGGCCAAATGTACAGCGTTCAATAAGGCCAAGTGCCAGGTCCTGCACTTGGGTCACAAAAATCTCGTGCAATGCTACAGGCTTGGGGCAGGGTGTCTGGAAAGTTGCTTGACAGAGTGGAATCTTGGGGTAGTAGCTGACACCTGGATGAAGGTGAGCAAGCAGTGTGCTCAGGTGACCAAGGCGGCCAACAGCTTCCTGGATTGTATCCGGAGCAGTGTGGCCAGCAGACATAGGGAAGTGATTGCACCCCTGTGCTTGGCACTGATAAGGCCACATCCCAAATACTATGTTCAGGTTTGGGCCTGTATCTGAAAGAAAGATGTTTTGTTGCTGAATCATTTCCAGAAAAGGGCAAGGAACCTGGTGAAGAGGTCTTGTGAGAAGGTCTTGCGTGAAGAGGAGGCTTCTGGAGGCTCAAGCAGCTCCTGCTTGAGCCCCACACAGTAATGCCTGGCCTGGCATTACCACAGCAAGCTCTATGTCTTATGGCTGAGGGCTTTGGCATGCACAGGGCGGGACTGGTAAAACGTAGCCGTTGGTTAAAATAAGTGTTTAGTAAATAGGTCCAATATAGTAGGTTCATAAACAGTCCAGGATTTGACTGAATGCTTGGATTCATCTGGCCTAGCTTCCACCCAAGTTCTTGTGACTTTTGAGGCAATCACACTGGATGCATCACCATTTGTCCACAAGTAAAGGTAATGAAGAAGAAAATACTTGCTCATAGTTTACAAGTAGAATTAACCCATAAAAATCACAGAATCACAGAATTAACCAGGTTGGAAAAGACCTCTGGGATGATTGAGTCCAACCTATCACCCAACCCTACTAAGTAAATAAACTATGGCACTAAGTGCCTCATCCAGCCTCCTCTTAAACACCTCTTAAACACCTCCAGGGACAGTGATTCCACCACCTCCCTGGGCAGCCCATTCCAATGCCAATCACTCTTGCTGTGAAGAACTTCTCCCTAATGTCTAGCCTAAATCTGCCCTGGTGCAGTTTGAGGCTGTGTCCTCTTGTTCTGTCACTGAGTGCCTGGGAGAAGAGACCAACCCCACCTCCTTTCAGGTAGTTGTAAAGAGCCTCCTCTTCTCCAGACCAAACAACCCCAGCTGCCTCAGCCTCTCCTCACAGGGCTCTGCTCAGGCCTCATCACCAGCCTTGGTACCCTTCTCTGGACATGTTCAAGCACCTCAACATCTTTCTTAAATTGAGTGGCCCGGAACTGGACATAGTACTCAAAGTGCACAATCAAAATTGTTGTAAGAATGACAGCTAGGCATATGTGCTGAGGAGAACTAACTTAGTAATATTGCTATATGTGAGGAAAACAAGCACTTGTACGTGCAGAATACACACAGATGTCATTCTATCGATGACAATGTGCACAGCAAGGTTGCAAGGAAGTGTTTTACGTAGTGCATTCAGCCGAAACTTATGGGGATCCCAGAGCTCCGGACCTTGGGTCAAATTAGATGACCTGACATGGTCTGCAAGATTTATGTAGTTTTTGTATTCTTAGCAGGTTTTGCTCCGTCAAGCAGGAAACTCTGCTTGTTAAAATAACAACACAGGCCTTGACCAGCATAATAAGAAGCAGAATGTTTGGGAGAATTATTCCTAAAAAACTTAAGAGTTATCACAGAATCACAGATTCTGGAAAAGCCAGGCTGGAAAAGCCCCTCAGGATCACCAAGTCCAACCTATAACCCTACTCTAGAAGATTCACCTTAAACCATATCCCTAAGCACCACATCCAAATGACCCTTAAACACATCCAGGGTTGGTGACTCCACCACCTCCCATGGCAGCTCATTCCAGTGCCTGACCACTCTCTTAGTGAAAAAGTTTTTCCTGATGTCCGATCTAAACCTACTCAATTGCAGCTTGAGGCAATTCTCTCTTATTCTGTCTTGAATTACCTGTGAGAAGAGACCAGCACAATGTCCCTTTAGGTAGCTGTAGGCAGCAATGAGGTCTCCCCTCAGCCTTGTCTTATTCAAACTAACCATGCCCAGCTCCTTCAGTCACTCCTCATAAGATTTATTCTCTAGGCCGTTCTCCAGCTTCGTTGCCCTCCTCTGGACCTGCACCTCCACATCTCTCTTGTATTACAGTACCCCAAACTGAACATAATACTCAAGGTGTGGCCTCACCAAAGCCAAGTACAAGGGGACAATCACCTCCCTACTTATGGATGCACTTATTGCTATGCCCATGGATAGAGGTATAGGATGTTTTGGAATAGGGATATTTTCAATATTTATATTTCCAAGCCAGTATTCATATTGATTAAACAGTATGCCTCTGAGTGGCCATCATGACGCCCAGTTCCCCACCCAAGCAAGAGGCTTTCCCTCTGGAGCTACATCCCAAACAGCTGATTTTCCATTTCAGCTCAATCCTGAGGAAAACTTGTGTTTTAACCTACTAAGTCAGGAGTGATTTTAATTGGTTCTCTTTTCTCCCTTACAAGTTACTGGCAAAATATATGAATTTAACACTCGATCAGGTGCCCGGAGGTGGAAGAAAAGCAGTGAATCCCTTCAGCCAGCACTGGTTAAACAGCTAATGTGCAGTGCCATTGACTGCAGCAGCCAAGAGACAAAAAGAGCAGAAGCACCAAGCATGAAGGAGCATTCAGAGAAGAGGAGAGAGCTGACTGCAGAGACAAAATTCGCTGCCAAGCCTTTGGCAGGGCAAACTGAAACACCAGGCCAGGACGGAAGGAGATTACAAAAACAGGGGTGGGGAGATGGCTCAAGACAGGAGGGTCATCCTCACCAGCTCCCCTAGGTAGATACTGACATCCTCTCCCAAAAGGAGCACTTTGTTGCCCTTAAGGCAGCCTGAGACTCCAAGGCATCTCCCAAATAATGCCTACTCTGAACAGCAAGTTAGATGTGAGTTTTCTCTATATAGTTCATCTGTAAAACAAAGTGCCAAAGGTTCCGTTCCATTGCACATCAGAAATCCAGCAAACCATGAAAACTACAACAACAGAAATAGGAGAGAATAATCTTATACTCCTAGCACACTGTCAGTTTGCTGTGTCTGTGGTGGTTGCTGAAGTGTTACTTGACTCTTTGGCACAAATAGGACTAGTTCAGAGTTCCAGCTCATCATTATTTGTGTTCATCCGCTGTAAATACAATAGAGAGCAGGTGGTTTGCGGTAACCTGGAGAAATTCTGTGGTAGCAGGTAGTACTGCTGCAATTGGTCTATCACTTTGACAGCAAACTACCCAGGGCATCTTAAATCTGTGTTACCTGAAGAGTGAAAGAACAAATCAGGGGGATGAACACCATTGCATGGGACCACAATGTCCACTTACCAGCGTTGCTGTAGTGCTGGAAACTCTAGATGGGGAATTGTTTCTCAGCCTCCCTTATTAAATAAATATCACCTGCCAAATAGATGTCTACAGTTAGTGTCTTGCAACATAAAAGGCTGCATTTTTCTGCCCATTTTATTATCTGTTTGGCTGTTTTCTAGTATCTTTTTTTGCATTCTGATCTTTTAAATCTTTCCTCTTTAGCAGGTTAGTATCTTTATTATTCCATTCCATTATTCCATTCATTTCTCTTTTGCCTCTCTGACAATTACACTGTTACTTTGGTCCTTTTCCCTGATTTCTGTGGCATCCCTTTGTAATATCAGGACTTCATGTTACTGTTAAGGAGGAATTTGAATCTGGGTTAGAAGTGAATTGTAATAAGGCCAATATAAAAATTATTAAATATTTTAATTAAATATATAAAGAAAATTTCCCCAAACTTATTTACAATTAACACACACACACACAGACAGATTCTGTTATGGGGTTGGTAAAACTAATTTTGCAGAATATATATATACAATCAGATTGATTTAAATGGTATTAAGAAATGTTTTAGAAAATTTAAACAACTGGTGAGAATCTTCCACTTAAGGGTTAAATGTAAACTTTCACAAACGTCAGAAAAGAGAGTATGATTTACTCCCTGGTCAGAGTCTCAATAATTGTGATCCGAAAGTATATGTAGAAGCATAAATGAGGAAAAATATAGTCCCAGCCATGTGGCAGCCTTCCACTTGGTGGTGATTCAGTGGGGTTTGCTGCTTGTGTAGCTTAAATTGATCAGACCCAAGACAAACCCTCCATGGCGAAGCAAGATCCAGGTTTACCGGCTGGAACAGTCTGATTGCGTGTGACCTTTGGGCTGAAGCAGCTGGCCAGCAGGTCCCAATGTTGCAGCTGGTTGCTCGGCTAGGTTGTTACCTAGACCCAGATAGAGTCAAACTGCTCTCAGACAAGCAGCTTCAGATCCCTGGCTCAGTTCCAAAGACAGGTAGGGTCAGGTCTTCTGTTTGTGGGGCAGGTGAGTCCCCAGCTACTGGTGGTGCTTTGCAAGGCAAACAGGTAGCAGATAAAATAGAGGCAGCAGAAGCTAAAAAATGAGTTGACTAGGTTTCTAAGCACTTTGATGAGTGTTTTTGACTAATAGCAACACGCCCTGGAACCATCCTAGGTTATTTCACTGTGGGAGAATTTCTAGCTGAACAGGGAGGACATGAGCTGTTGGAACTGAGCAACCCAGGGTTTGATAGTTTGTAAAGCATTTGATAGTTTGTAACCTTGACTGTCCCTGAATTGTTCTTGTTCTGGTAAGAAATGAGGATTCTGTGCTTGGGAAAGTTCCTCCCAAATGTAGAAGCAGGATACAGGGAAACCACAATGAAGAGGAGCTGAGTTTGTTTGTCGGACAATGGGGAATTAGAAAATGCCAAATATTATACACTAACCAATCATAGAATCATAGAATGGTTTAGGTTGGAAGAGACCTCAAAATTCAACCTGTTCTAACCCCCTGCCACAGGCAGGGACCCCTCCCACTAGATCAGGATGCTCAAGACCTCATCCAGCCTGGCTTGAACACTTCCAGGTAGGGAGCAGCCACAACCTGCCTGGGCAACCTGTTCCAGTGTCTTGCCACCCTCACTGTGAAGAACTTTCTTCTAACATCCCGTGTTGCAGAATATCTCTGAGAGGCAGAATTGGGGCAGTGAGCAATCCACTGCCGGGAGTATGAAGTACAGCGGAACACCTGTGAAGTGTATGTGCAGCCGGAACTAGGAGGAGGGATAACAGAGATGCAGAGGAAGAAAAGTTCTGCTGACCAGAACTTTCTCGGAGAAATTGCAAACTCATTGTTATTGTAACAATTGTAACAATAGCCAATCATGGGGTTACACATATGATCCTCTTTACCAATCACCTTGTGGTAAATGGAAAATGCCCCCCGTCTGGCTGAGTATAAAAGAGCTGTGGATCGCTAATAAAATTGGAACTTGCTTTATCGCTCATATTGAGTTTGGCTGCAATGCTTCCCCTGCGCTGACAATCCCAGTTAAATCTGGCCTTGAACACATCCAGGGAGGGAGCAGACACAACCTCCCTGGGCAACCTGTTCCAGTGCCTCACCACCCTCACTGTGAAGAATTTCTTCCTAACATCCCGTTCAAATCTCCCCTCCGCCAATTTGAACCCATTCCCCCTCATCCTGTCATTACAAGACCTTGTGAACAGCCCCTCCCCAGCCTTCCTGTAGGCCCCCTTCAGATACTGGTAGGCTGCTATAAGGTCTCCTTGAAGCCTTCTCTTCTCCAGGCTGAAAAGCCCCAACTCTCTCAGCCTGTCCTCATAGCAGAGGTGCTCCAGCTCTCTGATCATTTTTGTGGCCCTCTGCTGGACTCTCTCCAACAGTTCCATGTCCTTCCTATGCTGGGGGCTCCAGAACTGCACACAGTACTCCNCTCACCATCCAGCCTGGAGTTGTGCTTGAGGTTGCACCGAACCAGGTGCAGGACCTTACACTTGGCCTTGTTGAATTTCATCAGGTTAGCCTGGGCCCACCTCTCCAGCCTGTCCAAGTCCCTCTGGATGGCATCCCTGCCCTCCAGCAAGTCAACTGTGCCACACAGCTTGGTGTCATCTGCAAACTTGCTGAGGTTGCACTCGATTCCTCTGTCCACGTCACTGACAAAGATGTTAAACAGCACTGGTCCCAGCACTGACTCCTGAAGGATGCCAATTGTCACTGGTCTCCAGGTGGACATTGTGCCATTGATCACTACTCTCTGCGTGCGACCATCCCACCAATTCCTTATCCAGCGAGTTGTCCACCCATCAAGTTCATGTTTTTCCAGTTTGGTGACCAGGGTGTCGAGTGGGACAGAGTCAAAGGCCTTACTCAGTTCTAGGTAGATGACATCAGTTGCCCTTCCCTTGTCCACTGCTGCTGTGGCTTCATCATAGAAAGCCCCCAAATTAGTCAGGCATGATTTGCCCTTGGTGAAGCTGTGCTGGTTGGCACATTGCTTGTTTTGTAACCACCCCATCTTTGGGATTATAAGTTTAACGACCTTGTGTTAATTAAATGGAGAACAATGATCTAACCGTATTGGTGACCAGTCTTGTTACTCTGGGGTGTTCTCATCGTCGGCTATTTGCAGTTGGTGCCCAAACAGGGACCTCACAGAACAGGGACTAACAGAAGAGGGACATACATTACAGGGATGCAGATACTTTCTTTCATCAAGACAACAGATGGTGAACACTGGCAGGGCACTGCTGAATTACGGGCAGTAGCCTGGAGTTCAGGTTGCAACGGAGGATTCCGTGAATGAGGTTAGCCCGTGATGGAAACAGACGTCATGGTGCATTTGCTGGCTGGTATATTCTCTAAGAGAGGGTTATCAGCAGACTTAAAGAAGCTTGGAGAGCTCGCAAAATTTGGTAAGCAATAAGGATTTTTAAAAGAGACCTCTCTTTTCTTCTCAACAGAAGAGTGGCGAGAGGTTGGGACTGTTATGTGGGATGAGGTAATTATGGATGGAAAAGATGCAAAAACAGCACAGAGGTTGGAAGCTATATGGAGAGACGTGATAAACACATTGTCAGAGATGACTGCCGAAAGAAAAGTGGCTACGGCTGCAGCCCAAGCCCTCATATGCACCTGTTGGTATCTCAGACTCTAGCTTTGCTGCCTCAGAGTCCTGCTTGTCAACTGTCCGTGACAGTCAAAGTAGATTGGCTAGTCTTTTTGGAGTGGATAGAGCAGCTCTTGTTAAGGGTATGTCAAGAAAGGCATCAGTTACAGTGTTGGAAATGTTGAGGGCAATGGAAAAAAGCACAGAGGCACAACAAGGAGATTCAAATTGCAGTCCAAAATATTCTGTGATCTCTGATCCCTCAGCTCCTCTATCGACACCAATGGAGCAACAAAACTGTTCCACAGTGTCAGAATGTGTAAGTAGGCATCAATCATAGAATCACAGAATGGTTTAAGTTGGAAGAGACCTCAAAGATCATCCAGTTCCAACCCCCTGCCACAGACAGGGACACCTCCCACTAGATCAGGACACTCAAGACCTCATCCAACCTGGCCACAACCTCCCTG
>VWZI01011206.1:209338-236061 GCA_013396835.1 Psilopogon haemacephalus | reverse complement strand
TCAGGGCAGCAGGTTGAGAACCATCACCAAATCCCCATTGCTCCCCATAGCCATTACCAAAAGGAGGGAACAAACCAAACAGAAAACCTGACAAGGTGTTTGCTGATAGGGCATTTGTACTCCTTTTAAGTCATTATCTTATGCATTGTCTATATTGTCTGCCCAAGTGACATTGTCTCTCCAGATATGGTCCATCCAGCTACCCAAAAGCAAAACACGGAGAGCCTTCCTGGGACCTTGTCATTCCATCTTGCACAGAGACAAGAAACCTGATAGTGCCTAAGATTTCTCAGCAAGACCAAGCAACAAAGGGCAGCCAGGAAAGCAAGCAGAGACAAGAAGCATCTCTCAGAAGAGGAAATACATTTCCATAGACATCCCCTCTCATTCTTCTCCAAACCTCTGGGCCCAGCTGGACTCAAAGACTCAACCGCTCTCCCCATTAGGACAAGAGATGTGGGAAGTGCGCTGCTGGCAATACACTTGACAAGCCTGAAGGGATCTGAGAACACCCTCAGGTTCACAAACACCCAGGGTTTGCCAAATCATTTCAGCTCATCTCTAATTGTCAGCAATCTCTATTAGCTCAGTAGCATGGCTTTGACATAAGGATGAACAGAAGGTTTGTTACTGGCTAGTGATAGGAGAGGAGCTTCTGGTCCAAGGAAGAAAAGCATCTTCCATGGCAGAAGAATCTTCTTTTTTTGCTTCCTACATAAGCTATAGTATGCAGAAGGCTAACTGACAGAAGACAAAGGGACTACACAATGGACATCCATNAAAAAGAAAAAGAAAAAGAAAAAGAAAAAGAAAAAGAAAAAGAAAAAGAAAAAGAAAAAGAAAAAGAAAAAGAAAAAGAAAAAGAAAAAGAAAAAGAAAAAGAAAAAGAAAAAGAAAAAGAAAAAGAAAAAGAAAAAGAAAAAGAAAAAGAAAAAGAAAAAGAAAAAGAAAAAGAAAACAGCACTATGCACAGCTACTGCAGTGCAGCACAACTCCATTTGAACCTTTAGCTACAGGAGACAGCAACAGCTCCTTCTCCAGAGTATGTGCCTTTCAGGCACCCAGTGCAGTGATAAAACTGTCCCCATGTCAACTCAAGCTAAATTTATGTAGCGGAAAGAAAACGGAGAAAGGAAAGAACAGTCTTCAGTAAGGCCCAAAACTGCACCAAGACCACATTTTCTTGGATTCTGTTTTTTCATTTCCCTGAACACCCAAGTTAATAGGACCTAAAAGCACTTTTTTGTTTTTGCAAACAGTGTTTCATTCACTGATGCCAGGTGATGCATCATTATAATTGTAATGAGATAGCTGCCAGTGCTGGAAGGGTACATTGCTCTGTGTACCTGGAATGCTAAAGAGGGACTGAAGTCATTATATGACACTAAAATTAGTTTCACTATATAGAAATTATACAGATGTTAAGTCAGGCCTAAGACGGAAGTTACTTGAGCTTCCTAAATGGTTCAGGGCCACAAGCATCTCTGCTTTAGACTTAAATTTATGCCCAATATGACAACCAGCAAAAGCATCCCTTAAATCCCAGGAGTGACCCCAGTTGCACACTAGATCTTGGGATGGGGTTAGGCATTCAGGTGGCAGCAACACCTGCTTGAAGAGGTGGGTGGCTTTGCTGCCTGAGATGTACCACAAACAAGGAAAATAAACCAACCCTAAATTAAAGCACTTCCAACATAATGCAATTACACTATATGATGTTTACTTATCTTATATACACTCATAGAGAAGATAAATGTCTAGGAAAAAACCACAATCCACTATTAAACAGACATAAAGTACTTTGCTGTCTTCCCATTTATAAAGCTCACATAATATAAATAGTGGTCAAAAGTTCAGTGAACTGTCTTGTAGTCTGGTGCTCCATCCAAGCCCTGCTATTTCCAGAAAGTCTCCTGACACCATATCTAATTTTCAAAATGAATATGGTTTAATTTTCCCTCTTCATGCATTGTGCTTTTTCCTCATTTAAAACAGCAACAGCCTCTGGCAGTAAAGGACATCACATTTCTGTGTGAGATGAAGCTTTTTTTCCCCATGTATGTAGGAGAATGGCATGGGTCAAGGGAGAAAAAATGTATGCAAAAAAACATCACACCCCACTGACCCTGGTGTATTTTACATTACAATTTTGCCATTTCCAATATAGGTTCATTTTGCAGTGGACCATATCAGCCATATTTCAGGATTTACACACACACACAAAATAAAAACCTCAGTACTTGGAGCATTGTTTGCATACAGTATGTCCTAATGCAATCTATGAATTGTCTTATTAATGGGTAGTGTGGCTTGCAGAGAACACACAGGCATGCAGGTAATAGTTATTCATGCGGGGGAGGCAGTCCAGGTGTACCCAGTGCGGGTTTGAATATACACTCAATTATACCTGCAGATAATACACACGTGCATTTTTCTGTCTTTAAACCTGAATTGCTCTGTGCTGCCAGTTAAAACACTGCAATCAGGTGGATTTTCAGTGGGGAGGGGAGTTTTGCCATACAAGCCTTCCTCCTCTGAGCAATTAAAATTTCCACAAGCTCAGACACGCAAGCTGAGGTTGCCAATGAATGTAGCTTAATCCGTAGCATACTTCAACAGGCCTTCTTCCACCTCTTAGCACGGGCAGAAGTCGTTTAGAACCTGATTGTAGTTGCTTTACAGCCTTTTGCAGTCTCATTTACCCCCAAGTGTTGCAACAAAATTCAGCTGTGATCACAAGCTTAGGCATTAGTTCAGCCAAAACACCTGAAGCCTGTGATAGTACTGCTGGGTTTCCCTGAAACCGCAACAGTGGAGGAAAAGAGGCACCTTTTGATCTCCCAACCCTCCTTCCAAGACAAGACACACCAGGAAAAAAAATTAAGTGCAATCTTGGGGCAGTCCCTGTTTTAATCAGGGCTATAACCTGCATATTCAGTAGGAGCATTGCCTGACTAAAGACCATCACAATTTTTACTTCATGTACTACAAAGACCATAAAGCTCACAGAACTAGCACTCCTGACCATTACAAACAAAATCATTATCCACTATTTGACAGGAAATCAAAGAAGTCTGATTTTAAGCAACAACTCCCATAAAAATCTTGCTGCTATGTGCAGATGATCAGTTAGGTAAAGCCTCACAAGAGAGGCAATACATACAGAGATGTGTCTGAAGATTAAACATAACAGCCAAGTGCAATCATGTAATGAGGGCTAACTATAGGTTGGATCAAAAAGTAGAGGGGAAAAAAAGTTGTCACCAAAGACCGAATTATCATCTTTTATGCCAAACAAATGTTCCACTTTGCAACTGTCATGAAAAGCAGCATCAAACTGTGCGTGTAAGTACCAACCAGAATCTCTCTGGTTCAGTTGCTCTACAGTCATATCCTACCACTTCAAACTTCCCAAGCGTTGAGTCGGCCTACCTTATATCCCTGGGTGGATCTACTTCTATGGTAGATAAAGCAGCTCTGGGTTATTCCAAAATCCTGGCTATAGAATTGGAGCGGGAAATGATCATGACAACATGGGAGCAGGATCTCTTTCAACAGGAGGCAGCTGAGAACCTTGAGATCTTGGTCATGGCAGGTGGGGACAATCTACTGAAAATGAACACGAATGCAGTTGCAAGAGCAGCAGATTTTGAGCTATTTTAAGTAGAAAGGGTAAAGCATGCAGTATTTTCTTCAGCTGTCACAGAGAAGTGTCCTGTTGCCTGAAAAGTTGTGGGATCCGGGCTCAACATATTTGCTTGCATATTGTCACCATTTACCTGAATTGGTTTTTAATAAAACCTTTGAAGAAAGATCTCCTGCTTGAGATGAGTCATTGAGAAACTGAGTGGAGGTCCCTGAGATTTGCTGAGCTTAGCAGCAGTCAGTTGCATCCCTGCCATATCCAGTTTCTTCATAACTGCAAATCCTTTACATAATGCTCTGCACAAGACCCACTTTTCTGTGCATGCTTATTGGATGGGTGCATGACAGTGGTGCTTACACCTCTATGACCTCAAGAATTTCAGTATCTCTCTGGCAAAAGTTGCTGCTGTTTCAAGTGGCCAATTTGAGCAAATTAGATGTGGCTGATGGCAGAAACTGGTCCTTTCTACGTTCATGTAGAGCTTTCAACTTACAAACTGAACATTTATTTCATAAAATAATAATAACAACAATAATAATGTTCCCTTTTACTGCAGAACTCCAGTTCCATCAAAGTACAGACTAAGTTCAACTGCTAATGGCAAGCTATTTTGAAAAGGGAAAAGTCTGGAGGCAAATTATGATGGAAATAATAGATGCTAATAATTTAAAAAATCATTCTGACTCAGGCATTATTTTCCTTTTCTTTCATCATTCATGATGAGGTTTTTTTAACTTTAAAGACAAATAAATTCAGAGAGCCTGACCTATCCAAACACTACCTGACTCTCTGAACAATGCATCCTAGCTGAGTCTGTAGATGTAAAATGGTCCAATTGGGAAGAGAGGAAAAAAAAACAGAAACAACCCAACAGTGGATCTAAACATACACATGAAAGTATAAGTCCCTTTCTGATAAGTTCATTTTCTCATACTCAGTCCATCTTGTTCCAGTTCCACCCATCCTGGTATGAGATCTGCAGTATTAGAGTCCCAACGAGCAATTAATTTTGTTTGCTGTTTCTTTGACCCTATCACTCCGGCCTCTAAAGCCAACTTGGTGGTGTCAAGTATTTTTCAATCAAGGGAAGGTCTCTTGCCTTTCCTTTTTTAGCTTTATTCCCAAGTTAATGGAAACTCAGTATCTCAGTAACATGCATGACCTTTTGCTGATGCAGGGCATGAACAGAGAGCATGAAGAAGTGAGCCTACAGCCATTTACAGCACTATCTGCTGTGAAATTTAAGGTCCTGGAGGAAAAAATCTCATTTCAGAAGATATTTTTCCCCAAAAAACAACTTCCTCAGAAGAGACTTTCCTATTTTGAATGTGGAGAGCACCAAGAGTGCTGCAGGTAAACTTTTGCATTAGGATACAGGTAGACTATGTCCGTGGCAACTTTCTCTTGCCAGACGATGAAGTGGGCCAGAAAGAAGCTTTGATATCAGTAGTGGTGACAATTTGTGGGCTTATTTTCTCTTCCTCTAATAAGTCTTTGCATCCCCAAGTAGCCCCATCTTTGTATGCTGCCAAAGAAAAAAACGGCAGCTCAGAATTCCCTTTGCTTCAGAGGGAAATAACCCATGTAACCATGTTCCATGGAAGACAGGAGTTTGCAATGGAATATCTTTGGCAACCTTGAAGGTAACTGGTGCACTTTGTCAGCTCTGAAGCAAGCTCAGCAACATGCACCCTCACTCAGACTTTGTGGATGCATGCATCTACAGAACATACCATTAATAATTAATGCAACTATATAACCCCCAAGATATATAAATACACAATGTCTCACATTTTGCCTGCTTCTCTGTTACAAAGACCCAAAATGAAACAAATTTCAGAAGATACGTTGCACAAATCCGCAGACAGAATTTGTATAAAAATTTAAACTATCTTCAGCAAGAGAGCACTTCTATTTCCAGTAACACTGGCAGCATATACTCTATCTAGGCAGTCACATTTATTTTCAATTATCATTTCTGTCTTTTCCTACAGCATAATGAAATGCCTGGTAAATTATACATCTTTGTGTAAAACACAAACTTGTGTCTTTATTTGTAGCTCCAGTCTTGCAGTATCATTTTGTCTGTGTGAGTTCTAGCTCTTTACAAGAGGCCAATTACTTTCTTTAGCTGTAGCACACAGAATGCAGTATCTTACTTGGCAGTCCTGCAGCCTGGTTCAGAGTGACCATGTCTAATGCTCAGATTTTCACAGAAAAGGACGAAGAGTCCCAGCACCCTATTTGCCATAACATCAACCATGCTCGTTTGCTGCATTTTCAGTACTTAAGGAGTTCAACCCACTCCTTGCTAAACAAAAGCAGATTTTTAAAGGGAAAAAACTATGAAGAGCTGCTCCTCCCAGTCTCCCTTTAGAAAGATGTTCTCATGGCAGATGGATCTCAATATGTCGTCTCCCAAATCTTAAGCAACTCTGAAAATATCAAGTTCACTTATACCAATGGGCCATACATATATATATATATATATATATATATATATATATAAATTCCCTGTCTCTTTAACTGGCACTTTGAACTAGTGAACACCCCTTTAATCTTGCCCCATTATCATCCTAATAGTACCTCCTGATATTCATAAATGTCTAGCAAGACTTTCAGCCATTTGGTATGAAGAAGAAATATCCAGCTAAATTGAGAAGATTACCACATCACCACATAAATCAGTGACAGGCTGTGTGTTATTACAGTTGATTTTTGTTGACAGTTGGCTGTAGGCAGTTGTGTTTCAAATGCCTTTTTTCACTGGGAAATTAAACAAAATTCCATGCGAAATGCAGCCCTCCAGTTGAAAAACTGTAAATCCAAAATTAGCATTTCATCCTTTGAAAGGTAGCACAGCACAATTTTCTATTGAAAGGTCTGTACAGTTGTCACAAATGGGTGCATCACGCATGACACTAATGCTACTGATGCCTTTTAAGAAAGCCACCTTTCTGTGATATTATTTTCTTCTAATAATAATCTGCATACACTATAGTTCATCCCTATGGAAAAGAAAGAGAGCTCGCTTACTTATCTCTCATATGGGAGCATTATGCTTTCGGCAATTCAGACAGATAGGCTGGATGGGATGGGAGGGGGGTGGGCTGCTGAATCCTCTAAGAGGGAATGAATTGTGGCCAGTGAAAGGTTAATCTTCCCTCTCTGAGTTCCTCCTTCCATTTCAGCATAACCTGGAGAGCCACGAAAATTTGAGACTTAGGAAGTGAAAAGACACACTGGCACAAAATACTGTTCCTTCTGGATGGTGTAGCATGTCTTTCACAACAGCCATACATGACCTAATTAACAAAAAGTGGTTGCTAAAAGTCAGGAAAGCAGCTTGGGTAATATCAGAGAGGACCAGAACTTGCGAAGGAGTTTCTGCTTCTAGTAGCTACTGATCTGCCATTTCTTGGCTCAAATATTGCCTGCTCCTAAGCCAATTCCTACCAGGACTCTGCTGTCAGCAAGTCACCCAAGCAGCAGTGGTTGAGATAGAGCCGCTTCCCCATCTCAAGATCTCTGACAGGCTCTATCTTGGATGCAGAAATTTACAGTTTTTGCTGTATGTAATGCAGTGTATTGAGCCAAAGAAGTGCATTGCTTAGTCCTGGGCATGGAGACAGCCATATAATGTGGTTTGTCAGCCAGATGTTATATGAGTCTTCACACAAATACTCTTCTGGTAGCTAAGTGGCTTCTGGCCATGGCAAGTCAAATGTCCCCTGGTCAGAACTACTGGGCTGAAAACCAAATCACCAACCACTTGCATCTGCATTCATTTTTCTCCTATGTGCAAGGGCAGAGGTATAAGGCCATGGGGATGAAGGCCCATGTAAAGGATTGCCCTTTCTCCCAGCCCTGTCATCAGGGAATCTGAGGATGGAGAGTCCACCTGGTGATCTCTGAGCTGGGCAATTTTCACTGCTTGTAATTGAGAAGAAAATACATTCATAGTAGCCAATGCTGATAGAATTATTTCAATCCATATTGAAATGGTTTCATATGACTTCATCACATGCTTTAAAACAACTTTCTCTAATTTGCTCATGCTTGGGTCAAGGTTTAGTTTTTACACCATGAGCCAAACTTCTCCCTGTTGTGATTCTTCTGACAAAACCAGACAAGATGCCCATGAGAACGTGGTCATAGTCATCCATAATGAAGCAAGGTATGTCACCTACACAAAAAAACTCGTGATTCCCTACTAATGTTTAGATTTGCATCTAAGTACAGGCAAAGGTTAAATGAATCAACCCAATAATCAAAGTGCAATTGCTTACCAGTTGCCCTCCTGTGGCAAAACAACTTGGACAAGAAAGGTGGAAAACTACAGCACTAGAAAAAACAGTGAACATGGTGGGGCAATCCTGTTGAGGATTGTTGAGGAGAGGCTGAAATAGGCCCAAGTTTTGCTGCTGAGTGAGTTGCAGCCTGTATCATTTAAGACAGAATTGTACAATGCTGGAAATATTTGACCTAATATCTGTACAGGATATCATAAAAAGGATTATGCCACTCATATATTCTCTCTGAACTCTGTGTGTGCATTTAATAGTTCAGTACCTAATTTATTTTTAATATTTCCTGAAATTTTTCGAAACACACCAGAAGTCATCTCCCATTTCTGCTTAAGACTAGCTCCTCAGGAAAATCAGGCAGTGAAACACAGATCAAACTGGCAGAACGAAGAAGCATGGTCCATAAAGAAAGCACAATTTCCCAACCAAAAAATGCTCAACAGAAAGGCAAAACAGCAAAACCAAAACCAGGTACAAATCAGCCCATACTGATAAAAATAGGAAACCAAAGTGCACAATCACTGGGAAGAAAAGGTTGAGCTGAATGAGATGTTCTTGCCAAGCATAATGTTTGAAAATATGTCTGACAAGGATTGGAATTACAGGCAAAAGATAATTCAGTTTGTATACACAGACAGTTATATACACAGACAGGTATTTTCTGTTACATGAAAAGCCTGAGAAGTGTGGCATCTACAAGAGAAGTTTCCTACTCCATGTCACAGCAGAGTCCTCTTCTGTGCTCGTGGAAGGAGAGCAAAGAAAGGCTGATCAAGAGAAGAGAGTTTTGGGAGCGCTTGTGCATACTCATCCTGACTAGAGGAAGGCATTACAGATGCCAGAGGTTGACAAAGGAGGCATGAGGTCTCAGCTCAAGGAGGAGCCCAGCTGCAGCCAAGCCTCAAACAGTCTTGTAAAACAAGTCAGTAAACTTACACAAAGAAAGCCTCAACAGTTGAAATGTTCTTTCAACAGAGAATATGAAACAATTTGAGGTGACAGTGGTGGTAACAGGTGAAGAAAAGGGAGCACAAGAAACCTGGCCAGTGGTTGTGGCAGGGCAGGTTGCTCCCAAGAGACTGAGTTGCTTTAGAAATGGAACATCTTCTCTTGCCATTCCCTGCCATGCAATTCTTTACCACTTTCATAACTCCAAACTTTTGGGTTTGGCATCCCCACACTTTGTGTAAAGGAGAGAGTCACTGGGTTTGTTGTTTCAGCAAATTTAAAGGCTGAAAGCAACCCCTCCACTCCTCTGGTGTCATTTTCTGTGCTGCTCAGGTGATTATATCTCAACAGCAATTTTTGTACCTAACTCAGTAAGATGTGATGAAACCAAAGTGTTCATTTCACAGAGTCATCCTGCTTCAACTGAAAGATTTCACTCAGCTTTGGATCACAAGCCTGGGGATGAGAAAAAGTCAATTATCCCCTGAATGAAGAGAAATATGTTAGAAATTTTAGCAGAAATAAATCTGTAAACCATCAAATGGTGCATCTGTTTATTGTGAAAGAAATATAATGTTAGTTGAGCAACTTAATTATTTTTGAGTTTTGGGATTTCCTACTTTGCATCTTTTTGCCTACAGATCTAGATCTCCAGAGCAGATAATAATTTTTTTTTCCTGGTGCCACACATAAATGCCTCTCAACAGGAATCTTTTTCTTTCAAAGTATTGTTCATGTGACTGCATTTAGAAAATGCAGTTCAAATATTGTTCTTCAGTTTGTTCTTACAAGTTGTGAGTAATACCTAGAGTCATTCACATGGTGAGAACTGTGCTCATGACAGGAGCCTTGAAATAATGTCAACTGGCTGTTGTTCACAAGGCTCAAGTGCTGTGGTATCTCCTGGTTCCAGGATCATTTGTATTAGCAGCTGAAGCTGGATTTATCTGCTGGCCAAATAACTGAGGTATGCAGACTTAATGCACTAACTTGAGTTGAGGTGCCCAGCAAACTCATCAGAAAGAACAAATTTATAAAACATCCTAAGGCACATGAGAGCTGGAGCTGAAATTTAGTATTTTCCAACAGCTCTCACCCTTCCTCTTGGGAGTGATGCTGATCTTTGATCACTTCTCTCATTTACAAATGCTGTCATCTCACCATTCTCCTCCTGCTCCATATCATTAATACAAATCTGGAAACAATGGCTTTGTCACTACTAAAACATTGCCATATTCCACTATTTGTTTCCATTTCTCAATCGGATCATTCATTATGACCCATATCCCCCTAAGAATTTTATCACTTGAAACCTGTTTGCAGTGAATCTAAAGTAGATGGAAAATCATCTTCTTAGAAATTCCTGTGTATGCTAGAGCTGACTTCTCCTGGAAGCCAAATAAAGTGCCAAATCCCACTGCAGGCAATATCCATTTTTTTTTGTTTCTGATACAGTCTCCAGCCATAACTCCTGCATCTGTGCACAATCCTTTTTTTTTTTTGGTGCTGAAATTCAGTGCTCAGCAACAGTAGCTCTTGTACCCACTTTATCCCAGAGAGCTGTGATAATTGCTTCCTTGCTTCATTGTTCCCACCACCTCCATGCTTATCGCAGAGGTCAGCTTTTCTTTTATCTCTTCTATAGCCAACTCATTATTTGCTGCTTTCTCTTGCAAGGGACAGGCTGTTGCTCCCTGGCTTCTGCCCCATTCCAGCTTTCAGGGTGTTTGTGTATGTCCTTTGAATATTTTCTTCAAAAAGGATGCCTCTGCCTCTAGGCATTTCACTTTGTCTTCCAGGGTCCCCAGCATCACCAGAGGGTTTAGAAGTGATGGAGTATCACTAAAACATGTACACCTGCAGTTTGAGAGCTGTACAAGCAAGGATTTCCCCAAAAGATCTGGGCAGCCGTTAGGATTATGGAGTTCTTCTGTAATAAACTAAATAGATGGCATTAACATGCTCCCTGATTCATACTACAGGAAGATTATGCAATCCAGTCATGTTAAAATATATTAAAGGTGCAGCTAGGAACCCAAATTGCCTAACAGGTGATGGAAGGGGGGGTGGGGGGTGGGGGAATGCTGAATATAAAGCAAAATACTGGAGAAAACATTCTATGCTTCTAACAGTGAAGATGGCTATGCAATCTTTACCACCAGAGAAGCTTAGACCAGCCCTTCCATTTGAACTCTTCACAGATAACAATAAACCCCAATGCCAGTAGACACATGGATGAAAATTCAAAGTGCATAAAAGGGCAACCACCTGTCACTGTTATACAAGTCACCTAACTGTCTAAATACCAATGGAGATACTTTAAAAAGAAATGTGGATCACCAGTCTCTGGTTAACCTACAGAACTGAGGAGGACTTTTTCATGGGACATATATTTTTAATAACAGTAAACTCTGGACAGCTGAGGTGTGGGTAATAAGATCTGGACAGCGCGGGCAGAAGTGGGCTTACTAAAATCATCTTTGAAGTGTTACTCACAAATTGTTGCTAAAGCACCGTGAGAGGAGCCCAGACAGGAAAACATTTGCCAGAGTTATTGATGACTCTTTTACTTCCACAGGCTTTCAGTGGGTATACCTGAGGCCACCAGTCCAGTCTCAGAGGTAGAGTCTAGCCTCATTTTGCCACCAGCCAGCCCAGCAACCTTGAGTGACTTTGATCTGGGTTGTTTTATCTGTCCCACTATTGTTTACTTAAGTCTGAGGCCCTGTGAGACAGCAAACATTTCCTTCAGTAGGATATGCTCAGCTCCTGCCACTGTGGGATTTGTGTCTCAAATGGTACTGCAGTAAGAGGTCAAACAAAAATAGCTGGCAGGCAAGAAGCAAGACCTCTTGATCTCAGCCAAGATCTTTTGATTTCAGAGATGGCTTGTTTTAATCCAAGAGAGCAAAATATGTTTGGATATCATACATGTTTGAGCATCCCTTGCCATCTCCACTTCTTAAGATGAGTGGATAGGCAACACAGGGGAATTCCAGTTTTGGAGAATATTTTTTTTATCCAAGAGAGGAAGTTTTGGAGCATCTTTTCTGAAAGGTTCATGAGCAGGCCAGTTGCCTCTCACTTCTCATTTTGCTTTTCAAAAACATACCATAGACCACACAATGTTACATCTCATCAAGTCTCCTGAAGCAAGCAGGACCACAGCTGCTGCCATCTGAGTAGCAGGCAGACACCAAAAAATTCCAAATAGCTACTAGGGCATGTGATCGCTGCTCTACATCTCACACCTGCAATGCAGGGCCTGGTGAAAGCACAGTGGCCAGCTCAAAAGCAGGGCCAGCAGCCCCAGCAGCAAGTCTGCTACTCCTGCTCATCTCCAGCATGAAGGTGATGTTCAGGGCCAGCTCTCAGGGACAAAACCCTCTGAGCATAAACACCTCCTTGCATAGATCCCATAAGGCAACTTGTTCCCACACAGTGTGAACTGCCCCAAAGCTGACAACAGCAGGGATGTGACAGGGGATGTAGTTTATTGCTTCTTGCAGGCAGAGCCACCAGCCACATGCCATGGGTGAGAGCATGATCTGCCAAGCTTCTGTGTCTAGGGACAGCTGATGCACAACCAGGATGCTACCATGGAGGTCCTTTCTCCCATGCCTCATATTGACCACATTTGTGGGCTTCATTGCTACACTTAGCATATTTGCAAGACTCCATCACAGCTAAATTACTATTTTAGACTTGATATGAGGAGTTCCCACTTCTCTCTCATTTGCTTATTACTTTATACCAGTCTCCACCTCTGAAATGTACAGTATTACTTAATGCAGATCTGAGCAGAGTGTATGTGCATGTATATGTGTGTGTACATGTTCAAATTTTCATCTGAAATATTTGCATAAGTGACTGGCTTCCTCTCAGACCCACTGGGGAGAGGAGTATCTTTTTCTCAGTTCTCTGTTTTGTTATGATTTATAGAAGTAAGTTCAAAAGGGCAGAAATGAGGGTCTGACATCCTGACGTTTTGACTCACCCCCATGAAAAGTTACTGGTGTCAGTGTAGCTGCTCTCCTCCCCCCTCAGCATCTTATAATTATCTGTTCCTCTGCCACACTCAATGATAAACAATAATGAGCTTTTACATTTCCTTGCTATCTACTCTGTCTCACAGTCACAGGAAAATATATACACAGCCATACATACATATACACACACAGACATGCAATTTATCAGTTAACTTCTGGAAAATATTCTATATCTCTACTCTGAAGATATGTACAGGCTGTGGCTTTCAGCCTGACTGTTTGGTGGTGTTTTTTTTTGTTTTTTTGTTTTTTGTTTTTTGTTTTTTGTTTTTTTTAAAGCTAACAGTGATAGGTATTGTAATAGCTTTTACTTGGTCAACATAAAACTTTGGTGCTGAAGAGCTCTTTCTTCCTCTTTTTGTACCAAAGACCATGGTTTGCACTCTGCATTTGTTAGCCCAATAAAAGCAGAGGTATCTACAGTACCTCCAATTCCCTGTTCTCCCGCACAGAACAATTTATCTGTCTCTGTGTATCACACTGCCCAGTCTTCATGTCCGAGCACCTGTAAGAGATTGCTAAGTAAAATGTTGTGAATGCTGCTCTTGATTCACTAAAACTTTGTTGAATTTGCTTACTTTTTTCACCTATTATAGCTCAAAGGCTTTTTGCTTGTCCTTTGCAGGGTTGTGGAAATAGCAAAAGTACCACAGAAGGAAAATCGTCAGACCAGCTCATCACCTTCTCCCTTCAAGCTGTTGAACAGAAGTATTAAGGTCTCAAAGTTTCATTTTTCTTGTTTTGAGTTGTTTGGTATTAGTTTTATCACTGGCTACTGCAACTCAAAATGCCATCTATATCAGCACCTTTAGCCACAGTTATAGTGCAAGATTTCTGGGCAAGATACTTGGAGTGAGCCTTCCTTATGTTTTTTTTTTTTTTTTTCTAGCACAAAGGGTATACAAAATTTTAATGTAAAATTTTACTTCATTCTCTTGGTTGAGTTTCTCCCAAAATGTCAGGAGACAAAACCAAAACAAATAAAAACTAAACCCAAAACAAATAAACAAACAAACAAATAATAACACGCCCACACACACATGCAAAAAAATAAAAACCAAACAAAACCCATCAACAACAAAAAACCCAGGCACAATATTTATTGCATGGAAAATATCTGAGAGGAATGAACTAAGTTCAGCACTAATTTTCAAAGGTAGATCTTAAAGTTTCAAAATCAGAGCATAGTTTGGCTGAATATTTTGTTTCAGCTTTTGGCTAAGTGAAAGGGAAAAAAAGAAAAAAAAAAAAAAGGACACTTTTTTCCTGCCTAGGAATTATTGTTAAAATTAAAAATTAGTTTTCACAGACAGAAAAGTATCTTTGCTACAAGCAAGAATGAACGATGCTAAACCTCAGTCATGCATAAAAGCCAAGAAGCAGACAAAAAAGTGATGTTCTGAGCAGGCTGGTGATGTCCATTTTGGACAGTGCTGCAATACCCCCATGCCAGCTCACTTTACCAATACTGTCTGTGGAAATTGCTCTCCTTGAGACAGTGTCTACCTAATTTGTAGTGGTTAATAACCAGCATGTAATTTCAAGTCCCAGCAACCCTTTGCTAGTTTCTGCTTTTAATTAAAGCTGACTTGTAACAATGTAGGAACTGCAGTTGTGATAGGTATGCTGTTGGAGCTACAGCTTGTGCTGAGTGGGGCCGCCAGTAGCAGGAGCATTATTCCATGTGTGTTGGCATGGGCATGCCTGGCAGGACACCCATCTTCTTCTCCTAAGTATGCATATTAATTCATAGTCCTGTCAATTAGGGCTTGTTACTATGGTAATTGTGGACCTAAACTAATCAAGAGCCACGCATCCCTTCCTGTGAGTATTGATAAAGAGGCTTGTGGTCAGAATCTGGCCACAGAGAACCTCTGTATCAAGGGAGAAAGAAAGGTATATGATGAGAAGTTAATGACATATTAAAAATGCATGTTAATAAATGAGATTTTAAAAAAATTATAGCTTACTCTTTTGCCATAACAGGTACGGAAGTAAGAAGAAGGTAGATGGAGCAAGCAGGTACCTCCTTCTCACCACCTGAGAAAGCCACTGCTTCTGCCTTTGCAACCCCATCTTCCATCAAGACCAGGAAATAGAGTCCTGTATGTTACATTATAACCTGAATACAGGATGCTTGGACATCATTTAGGCATTAAAGCAGACTTTCATGGGCCTGAAACAGATCTCTGCACCTCACTACCATCTGAGCCTCTGTGTAGAAAAATTCAGAGTAGTTTTGTCCAAAGGTCCGCAGCCATCAAACCTGTTTCAGCTTGCAGTCTCGAGGCAATTCTCTATCTGCTTCTGAATTTGTTTTTTCAATTGCAGTTTGTCTCTGTCCATGTGCCATTAAGAGCTCAATTCTTTTATTCACCCCNGCTACCCCCCCACCCCCCTGCCCCGCCTTTTTAAAACATCATGTTTATGCAAGTGGACAGGAGGCTCTCATATCTGGGTCACACGTTTGCTGGAGGTCATTGAAAGGCTACAAAATGGAGCATGCCTAATTCTGCTGTTTCAGAAGTTTTCTCACATGTACTCAAGACAATTATGCCTATTAAATGGGTTCATTAAATTTCAGAAATCCTTTGAAATTATGACATACCAAAAAAAAAAAATCCCAACCAAAACTGCTGAACTCCATTTTTTCTAACACCTTCTATAAACGTCCTAATCTGAGGAGGTGATGAGGGCCAGAGCTTGGTCGTCTGTGACATGGCTAACATATTTAACCATGTCCTGTCTTTATCTCAAGCAAAATAGACTAAGTAAATAAAACAGACCACCAAGATCCATCAGTTGACCTTTCGCAAGCATCACTGTCATTGACCTGAGCATCAGTCTTCTGAGAATAATTTAGAGACATGAGATAAATATCATAGATGCTCTTTAAGAGGTGTGGGGCTTGAGACAGGATGGAACATGCACAGAATTTGCAAGACTGAGAACTGTCTCATTGTTGAACTATGAAATTCAGGGATACAGGAAAAAGGCAAAAACAGGCTCCCTGTGTCCTTGCTAGCTCCTCTGAGGGCTACTGTGTGGGATATCCTGCTCTCTGTCCTCTCAAAGGAGTACAAGGACTGTAGAAGGACATTTCTTAGGCTAGGACACACATGGAGAAAGAGGACACAAAACAGACAAGGAGCACAGGCAGTACCATCCTATTGGAAAGTAGCTTCCCACAAAGAAATGTCCTGATATTCAAAGGTGCTGAGCATCAGTAATTGCATGGTGAGTAAACAGGAGCTGCAGGTGGCCAGTCATTGTGATTACATGCGAGAAATGCTTAGGTGCCTCACTCTAACCACATACAAATGCTTTCTTGTAAGGAGTATTACGATATATGCAAACAAAAGTTAACAGTTTGTTATTGCAGTGTCAACAGCATGCAGGCATCAGATTGTGGGATTAGTTTGGCATAAAAAATTTCTGAGTCTACAAAAAAAAACAACAACTCTGAAATATTGCTTAGGGTAGCCTGGTTCTGAGCAGCATACCACTTCTGGGGAACTCTGTATACCCACTGTAGCAATTTGGGTGTTAAAATGTACACAAGGTGATAGCTCATTAAGGAGTTCTTCATTTTGTTGAGTAAGAAAGCATCTATCAAAGTTGTCCCACACCAAAAATCAGCTTTGGACAGAAGCCACCTTTACTAAGGAATGGGACTGAACATTTTTTAACCTCTGAGATCCCTTATCAGTTTGTTTCAGATGATGTACGATACTCCTCAAGTGCCAGCAGAGACGCAGTATGGTCTTTTGTATGGCTTTGTCTCCTAACACTATGTCATTTTGTCTTGACACTATAGCTGTCTCCCTGAAGACTCACTGCTACTGTCTCACATTATCTTCATCTTCCTAGACTTGCATTGTCCTGCCTTTCCTCTGATCACACTAACTTAGAGTTAAAAAAAAGGGGGGGGGGCAGGGGGAGGGAAGGTGAAAGAATAAACCAGCTGATGTATTTGATTAATTTTAGCCACAAAACATTAAACAAGATTGTCTGCAACTCTGCTTGCTGATACTATGAGAATTTAACTCACCTAGATTGGTTGTGTTACAGCACTTACCTAAGAGTCACATAAAGCCCTTGAATGTTATCTGTGTACAGTGGCAGCCAGAAGGCACTATACTGGCACTGAAGAGGGGGAATCTTTGATCAGGTCCTCCTCCATCTTCCTGAAGTGTAACTTTAGACCAGGCTCTACCAAGGCCACTTCACTCTTTTGTGCATCCCCTTGAGCTCAATGGTGAATGAGCTGAAATCTGCTCCGCTTCCTTTACTAGGTGCACGTGTCAAGGATCCCTATGATCACTTTTACTTGCTTTTATCTAAAGAGCTCCTTCCAGAGCCCAGGGTGTCAGTGGTCATGAAAAGAGCATAGCTGGAATATAACAGTATTTTTCACCTCCTGGGTCAGGCAATTAACTGAGACCCATTAGCAGCTCTGTCTCAAGCCTCAGGCCTGAATCCCAAGCAATAGTGAAGAAGTGTCCAATTTCCTTCAGGAAAGGGGAAAGACCAGTCTCCTTTAGGGACTCATCCGCATGCTGGAGAAAAGCAGGAGAGAAGTTGAATAAATCAATATGCTTTGCCGTGTATACCACTCTTGAGACTCACCCTGATTGGAAAGCTGCTGAAGTCTCGTGGCTCTGCCACACTGTTGCACTGTGTTTAGCAGGACAGCAGTGGCTACTTAAAGGTGTCTGGGTTGGTGTTAGCTCTCAGGAGCAGGTCTTTTAATCACCCCAAATTAGTTAGAAAGCTTCAAAGATGGCCCAGTCCAGCTCCTTCATAAGTTATAAGAAATTTTGTATTCAGTATTGTTGGACAGATCCAGCTGTCACAGATTCAGCCACTCAGGATTTGGTTCCAGGTAAAAGCAGAGAACTAGGGGAGAGCAGGTAAGTGTGTCCAGAAAAGGAAATCAAATGCTTACTTTTGGTCAGCTGCTACGGATTTCAGGATCTGAGCCTGGTATAGGAGGAAGGACCATACTGATCCCTCATAAGATAAATCCCTCAACTCCTGTCCATAAGCACACTGATGAAGTGAAGCATCTGCTCTGACACATGATTTCATGTCTTCTCGTCATAATCAGTTCTAGGAGAATAATGTCATAGGAATTGTCGAAACCAAGAAGCAACATGTTAGAAGAATGCCACTTGGAAATAAAGCCCTGGTTTTGCTGGATAGCTGATCTTCTAAAAGCAGTTATTTGAAATATCTGCAGATCATTTGGATCCATGAATAATTGCTATCTGCATATCTCAAATTCTTTACAGTTTTGCTGTTACACAGCTATGCATATCTATAAATAGTAGAGCAATGTCACTCACTGCATAATACAGTCTCTGTGTTTTTACAAGTCATCATGAACTTCTATGTAATTTATTTTTTATTGAAGAATTCCAATTAATGGCTTCCTGGTGATTTTAAAGCCTCAAATTATCAGTCTCTGAAAACAAAGCAGAGAACATAATTATCATAAACCGAGAATTTTTCATTTTGAAGCTTATCTGTTTGTGCTAAGTATCTTGTCTGTAAGTAATTAGTGCCTTTATTTTTTTAGTAAAAATAATGACCATTCTATGCTGCACATCCAAATTGTGTTAACTGCTAGATGTACTATATACATTATATCTGAAATGCACCACCTTGTATCAGCTTTAAAGTATTTCATCAAATGAAAACGGCAACAACAAAATACATCTGTTTGTCAGAATAAATTATGTGACATTAAAAAAAAGTTATTATTTTTCTCTTCTAAGAATAAAAGCCTTTAAAAAATGTGTACTGCTTATTTATTAGCATGGTAGCATAGGACAATGGTTAGCTCTCTTTAGGCTAGTTCTAATTCCAAACTGCTGATTAGAACTGATCAGCCAATAGTCTATATTCACAGAGCCCTCTGTACATGGGTAACTCAGTTTTTTACTGAGACATCTTTCCATTGTGCTCAGAATGTGCTGGAATTCAAAGCTGGGAGTAAAGCAAATCAAAAGGGGAAAAAAATTATGTAGGTAACAGGACAAATCTGCAACACCCTCTCGCAAGCACTCCTTGTGAGGGAGGACTTTAAACCTGACACCATACAGCAAAATCCTGCTCCCATTCAGCACCTGGGGAATTGAGGTGAATGGGGAGCATGTCTATTTACAATCACTTTTACTGTCAAGAGCAGGTTTGTGCCACTGATGTTTAACAATGCACAGACCTTTGTACAAGTTTCCTGCTTGATCTCCCTCAGGCCTTCAGTACCCTGTTGGGTTTTCAGGTGAGATCTCCTTTCCCAGATCCAGGAAAAACAGTTTATAACCCGGGCTGCCATCATTTAATTGTTGCACACTCCATCAGACTCAAGCAGTTTTGCCACTGTATGGGTCCCCCAGGTTTCTCAAGAGCCCCCTACAGCAAGGGTTTACAGGGATGGAGTGGGACCTTGACAGAACTCTGGTCCCACATTTGCCCTACACAGTCTCTAAGCCACTGACAAGGGTGGGGACCATGCCCTAAATGAGAATAAATCTGTCATGTACTAGCTGTACCAAATATTACCAGAAGCCTAAAACACACAACCCTCCTTCATTTCTTGCCTTGAACAGTAATGACTTCTCTATTGTGGTTCACATCAAGAAAAGAAATCACATTGTCAATAATCCAGTAGCAATGATTGTTGGATAAAGAGAGGAGGAAGGAATTAAGAAGACAATGAAAACCCTTCTGTACAAGAATATGTTCCCGGTGATCTCTTCTTAAGAACAAGTGCATTTTCAGGTTTCCCCAGACTCTTAACCAAATAATACTAGTACCTTAAGATAGTCTGTTCTCTACCAGACACTGCAGCCTCTCCAATGCCTGCAAACAGGTATGGAGGGACTCCCTGCTTTCACATTTACAAGGGATCCTGCTAATTGCAGTGCAAACATCCTAAAGAGAGAGGATTTTCAAACTAACCTAAGGTAAAATGATTTTATATCATAATTTTATATCATAAATAAACCTGTCAGATTAATGTCTCTTATCAACTTCCCTCTCATCCCACTGGCTTACTCCTTGCTCTGTGACTCCCATGCACCATCCCCACTTCCTATATTGGCTGGATGGTGAATGTCCCTTTGACATCTGAACAGGATTTAAAGTCCCTTACCAGCCTAGCCATGGTGCAGATTTGACCTAGTGGTTGTCCAGCCCCAGCTCACAACTCCACTGTATGTGAACCAAGATCCCAGGCTTCACTTCTGATCTCCCCCTCATTTTGGCTGACATCCAGGCCAGCTGCTAAAATAAATCTTTTCTTCCCTCTGTAATCCCTGATGTTCTGATACAGTCAAAAGGTAGCAAAAGTACTGGTGTTCCCTGGCTGTTATCCTAACTGTGCAATCCAGCCAAGCCACCTCACCCCATGTCTCCTAACCACATACACAGGCTGCAGGAAGAAGGGGAGAAGCACAGCAGCTTGCCCTCCACTTCACAGTCTCTCTGCTTCCAGGCACTAAGTAAATGTCAGGCTTTTTTATTGTGTTACCTACACTGCTAATTTTAAAAAGAAATCCAGAATCATTGTTTTTCATGCTAGCTAAGGTGATTCTGAAATTTACTAAACAGCGCAAATTTTTTGTTAATGACAACCAAGGTTTAAACTAGCACTAACTTTCTAAAGTGTTGAGACAGGAGAATAGATTAAAGGCAATCACCCTCATCTTATTAAAACTGTCTTCAGCTGCAACTTAGATGGCAAAGAATTCAAATGCATCAATATTGCTTTACTAAAATAATGTAAAAAACTGACACAACACATTGTTTACAAGAATCCTACAAATGCTTCAGGAACACGGACTTGCCCAGTAATCACAAGAATTAAGTCAAATAAAGTTTTCTAGAAGATAAAAATGCAAGGGCAAGGAAGTTATGTGAAATACTTTTTCCTGGTCAAATGTTTCTGTTGCTACAGGTCTGGCAGAGGAAGACAATGGGTTATTAGGGTAGGAACATGGTCAAAGCATCCTGCAGAGAATCTCTTCTCCTGTGGGGACCCAACTGCACTGCAGAGAAGAGAGATTACTATACTGTAACAATTTCATCTAAAAATTAGATACCAGCATGGGCTTTACCTTCCCCGACTGAAGTTCTGCAGTCTGCCACCAGCATATTAACATTGAAAACTGAGGAAGTATGTGAGAAAAAAGAAAGGAAATATTTTGCTTCTAAAGTATATTTTCTTTATTGGCTGTTATTGGAAAAAAATAAAAACAAAACTATGTTATGAGGTCTTTGTTCTTCTGACTCTGTTGTTGTTGAAAAGCTCCCCAGGTTTCACACATATCTGAGGCCAAAGCGAGTAAGGTCTTTCCTTTCCTTTAACTCCTCCATTACTAAATCAGCAGTGAGTGGCAACCTTACAGCAATTTCTAGTAAGCAGAAAAGCTAGAGAAGTCAACCTGCATGTGAGACTCAGATGAGGACCAGAAAAACTTCATCTATCTCCCAGCCAGGTCATGTAGCGATAAAGTAAAATTGTTTCCTGTGACTGTTGGTTGGTACATAACCAAACAATTACAAAAAGCAAGAACGCCATCTGCTCACTCTACAATGATATTCCTTGATCAATATTCACAGTTCCTTTGATACATATAATTGCTTCTGAAGTTGAATAGAGGTGCTATGAAACACAGAGAAGAGACAACACCGTAAACTCCTAAAAAGCCTGCCCAACTCTAACATCATGCATGGTTTTTAAATTTTTTTTTTATTTGTGACTTCCCATTAGCAAGACCTTAATTTAACAAGGCAAATATGACTTTGTTTTCACACACACACACCCTTTTGCTTCTGAATCTGGCCTTTTGATGCTCAAAAGCCAAAGGGATCCCAAAATCCACCTCCTGACTGAAGTTTAGCTTCAGGTTTTGTCTGTGCCAGAACTGCATCCTGATAGTATGAAGTACTAGAGATTACAGAGAAACTGAGTACAACACTTCTGTGGGAAGATTGAAGAACATGAATGACTTCTTGCAGCATGGCCCTTTCTTTCTGCAGACTTGCATTTCTAGGTTAAATTTGTCACACTTTTCCAACTTGTCACTGCAAGCAAGGAACTTACTGCAGCAAGAAATTCACTGAGTTTTCCCAAATATTCCCGAAACAGTCATTGCTTCTCTCCCTAAGCATCATTAGCATGGTTCAGGGCAGAGCTCGCAGGCTGGCAGAAGGCACTTTGTGCTACATTGCCCCAGCCACAGAGATCACTGGGAACTTTGAAGATGGAAATGGAAATTTGCAGTAATACATGACAATGAGGAAGACAGCTCTTGTCTCCACCACAGAAGCCTGACCTTTTAACAGAGCAAATGTCAGGGAGAGATACACAAATGTGTTTAGACCAATATCAGTTGCTTCTCTACAGTAGTGTTCATATAGGCAAAGGTCCAGAAAGGGGACAGAATGTTGCAGGTCATTCTTGGAGAAAATCCCCTGGAAATCATAATGCTAGCTGTAAATTGCTAGATTATTTCAACAGAATACGGGCCACACATATCCCAATTTCGTGTGCCTTTGTTGGCACCTCACAATATCAGTTGACACAGAGCAGACACTGCACTGTGTTTCTGCTGTGGTCTAGTCTTCCTCCTCTGTCTGCTTCACCTGAAACACTTCTGGTTCCCAAAGGTATGAGAAAGGACTGAGCTTGCAAATGGGTCTGAGGGAGATGACTTAAGCTGTGGACCAGAATGAAAAGCCAGAAGGGCTGCATGCTTAAGTAGGGATGTATCCCATTGCTTGGGATTCTAGGCCTAGCCTGTGGCCCACGACCTGTATATCTGGAACATTGGGATGTCTGCACAAACTCACCTCAAATGCTGCATTGACTCACTTATCAATAAAGGAAAAGCTACTAGTATTCTGGGATCAGTGAAGAAAATTATGCTCCTTGCTCTTCCCACACTGAGATGGGGATGTCTGACACAGTAAAGATATAGAGCAGACTTGTGTGATTCCAGGCAGCATATCCACCTTTCCTCTTCAGTCCTGGGAAATCTAACAAGACACGTTTCTGAAAAACCCATGTATTACACCCAAGCGAGACCTTAAATTAAATCAAGCTAAATACATCCACCTCCTTTCCAAAGGGGAGCTAGACATACATAAAGGAAACCAACACAACTGGTCCCTTAGCACAGAGTCCATCAGGCCTGTGCATTCAAACACTACAATCAATAATTTGCCATCACAGAATGGAGGACACCTTTTGGCACTAGTTTAACTTTATTTTTCAGGTAAAGTTAGAAGTCGGCTGAGTGTGTCTGCCTTTATGTAGGAAGGTGAAATGGAGTCAGAATTCTTTGGCGCCTTTTGACTAATTCCACAACAAGGTGAGAACAACAGCAACTGAATTACAAAAGGTAGGATCCAAGTGACCAGAAACCCTCATGCCTGCACTGGAGCAACTGCATTGCTTGCACCAGGGTGAAGAGTCAGTATAGCAGAGATATCCATAATTGGTCATTAGCTCCTTACTTTAACCTCACACACACTGCTGGCCTTTGTAAGAGGCATGCAGGAGATCTGAAGAGCATGCACCACGTGTCAACAAATGTGCTGGTAGCAGCAGTGGTACATGGATTATACACTGTGGGGCTTGACTGGTTCCTCAGGGACATGAGAAGAAGCAGTTCATGGCTGTAAGGGAAAAGTCTAAGAAGCCAGCAAAGCACAGTTACAAATTGTTGTGATTCCAAATATAGTAATGCTGTTGGGGGGGATAGGAGAAGGTAATAAGCAGAATTTTCTAGGAAGCACTGTGAAAATAAGGTACTAAGAAAAGTCACTGAAAATGTCAGGCAAGCCAACAGGGAAAGGTCCAAGGAGTGAGCAAAAGCACAGCATATACTTTTTCATCTATTCAATCTGACCCTGGGCCCAGTGCCACAATCCTTTTAAGGTTAGTGGTGGGAAAGCTGCCTTTTGAATGTTTGCAGAGGCCTATTAACATCCTGTGCTGAGGAACCTTAAACCCCAGGTAGTATTTCAGAGGAAATGGACAGCACAAAACACAGACTGAAAATTAACCACAGCAGACCCCAGGCCTAAATAAGTTCCACTAGCCCTTTCTGAAATCACTTAAAGGCTTTCCTTCCAGCTGGACTCCTGCCCAATCACTTTAATAGGTGCAGCAGGCAGTGTGGGGAGGTGGCAGTGTGGGGGTTGGGGTGCCTACAGGAGGGAGGAAGCAGATAGAGGAGAAAAATAAAGGGAAAAAGAAACCTATTTGGCTGTGCAATTTAAACATTCTTTTCAAAATAATCACAAGGTGAAAAAAAAACCACAACAGTTTATCAAAAATTGCAACTGTAGCAGGACCAAGAGAAACTTGGTGAAATACTCTGTGGATGGTTGCAAACCTCTAATGGAAAGTTGTGTAAGTGGCTGAGGCCAAAGTAGGCATTAATTACAATGAAAAATCAGTTTAGTGCAGGCCAGAACTAAATTGGAAGCTGGTCCTCTAGGTAAAACAAAGAAAGTGAGCAGAAGCTTTAGATTTGATTACATGGCAATACAAGAAAAATGTGCTGTATGTTGTCCATTATTAAAGCTGCTTTTGGGCTTTCTGTGTGTGCCTAAGGGATTTTAATAAAAAATTAGTAATAGCCCTGCTGCCCTGGCTTGCTGTGGCTTTTGGCATGTTTGCGGGTACAAGGCTGGTTCTGCAGTACAAATTAAGTCACTTTAGACAAGCAACCTTGAAAGCATTATGTGATAGCAAAGTTCAAGCACCACACTTCTGCCTTAAGAAGACCAGAAGTCCCTTGCTGGAGGCCAGCTCTGGGTTTAGAAACTGCAATACAATTTCATCAGGAAAGAAACCCTGCAACTGTTGCATTAGTCTCACGTTATTCTTGGCAACACTAGAAATACATACCCAGGTTCATAAACAATCTGTAAGTGTATAAAATACTGCAAAAGAGCAAGTTAACAGCAAAAAGTCATGATTAATTTGCTATATATAGGATTTTCTAAAATCCAAGGAAATAAGGGCAAAAGAAAAAAAAAAATAGTATATTGCTAAAGAGACAAAGAAGCATCTAGGAAGAGACCAGGCAGCTTGGATCTTTTTTTCAATGTACTGATGCTAACAACTGCTCCAGCAGGTCCCCATCTCTCCAGCACTACATATATATGGCAAGGGGCTTCGCAGCTCCTGGATGGGTGAATATTCAAAGGTTTTGAGGTCATAGACAGTGTTCATGTCCTAGAACACTGCCCAGTCCCCAAATTCAGCCTAGGTAGTAGTGCACCGCTCATCTGTGCTTCTGTATTGCCAGTGTTTGCTATTTTACCATTAATTTTATCAGGTTTTTGGGATTTTGTACTAAAGAGTCTCCTCCTGAAATATTTCCCCTTTCCTGAAGCCCATGAAACACGAAAAGATCTGCCACTGGCTGAACTCTGTAAATTTTATACCCATCTCATTTTTTTTTTTTTCAAATCTGACTCATAATTGAGTGTATAAGGCTGATGATTTGGCAACTCTCATCCTAAACCTAATGATTTCATGAGCTATTCTCAGGGCAAGCAATACTAACAGACATGCATAGACCTGGGGGCTTACAGCCTGTCAGTGCAACACAGACAGCAATGCCCCTGAATGCTGTGATGAAGAGATTCCTCTCTGCAGTGTAATTTAGATGTGACTTAGAAGAATGCTGAGAAGGAAACAACTTTAGCTTTCTGTCCCTTGTCACTGAGATGAGTTGCATGTATGTGGCTGCAAGTGCATTCACATTACCACGTGCCATGCTGCCCTGATTTGTATCAACACCTTTCTTCCTTACAGCTGCGCACTGCCTGCTTTGCAGAGCCAGGCAAGACTACCACAGAGCTGTGTTATAGTACATAATCCACATAGACTTCCAGTTACCTTAAAAAACAATCTGTGACATGAACACTGATCTTAAAGTATGGTTACCTAAAAACCCCAAAAAGGTATTATCAAGTAAAAACAACATTGAAAACTAAGTTTCTGTGGAGTAGAGGAGCACCTGGGATGGGTAGATCATTCCTATTATGCGCAAACTGCTGCCATGGCAGCTTGTACCTTCTCTCAGTGAGAGGATGAGGAAAAGCAAAAGGGATTTACTCAGGAAAACTCAGTGTAACCAAAGCAGCCTTATGCACCCAGTTGCAGAGATTGCACAGCAACAAGTGAGGAGGGTGGGAAAACCAAACTACCGCACCTAACATTTGCGCGCACCTATCCAAAGCTGACTGCAAAGCCCAAAGCCTTTTAATCCTTTGTGAGTAATGGGCTCACTATGGATAGTTTGCAGTGACAGCAACCAGTACCAGACACCAGCCCAATGGATAAATTCCAAGGCTGGCAAGGCACCTCTGCCATCAGCGCATGAGGGCATCAGTGTGAATAGCCTTATGTGAATGGAATATTTAAAATCCAAACCCCAAACAGTCCTCTTTGCACATAACAGATATATCTATAGATACACATATTTTGCAGTACATCCAAGTTTGAAACATGTTAGTTAACACATACAGACGTTCTTGGAAGGTCCATACACCCCTTTGTTTACAAACCTGTTTATTTTTCCTAATGAGAAGCTGCAGCCTTTGAGGCCGCCTGGCACCACATCTGCTCACCAAGTCCAGAAGATATCTCCAGAATCAAGTTTCTTTCTCCAGTATCTCTTAAGTTTAAGATCTGTTAAAAAAGAAAAAGAAAAAAAAAAAAAAAAAAAAAAAAAAAAAAGG
>VWZI01011206.1:157477-208682 GCA_013396835.1 Psilopogon haemacephalus | reverse complement strand
GCTGAGAGTTATGCTCCATCTCACTGTGTTAATGTGCTTGCATCCAGGGAGACACATAATGCTCCTCTCAGCCCTGTTTATTAGTGAGATCCATTTGCAAAAGGCCCTTCTTTTGTACCACAATATGAATGTGCTTTGATGGCAAATAATTACGCTAGTCCTTTTGACATGAGGATCCACAGGCTGCCCTAGTTAAGCCAGTAATTAGCCTGTCCTCCTTTTTTTTATTATTATTGAGAAACTACAAATTATCCTCATATGAGCACTGGCCATTCCTTTTTCTCTTTTCTATTCTGCCTCTCTCTCTCCCTCACTCCCTCTCCCTTGTATCTCTCAGCACTTTGGATAAGGGGAATGCAGCTGCACTAGAGCAAGATAAAGCTCCGCCATCAAGATGATGAACAATTTGGATGAAGAGGCTTCGAGATGAACACAAAAGCTGAAGAAGTGCGGCTGATGCAGCCCCGGACAGCTGAAGAATGCTGCCGTCTGCAGATGAATAGCCCTCATTTGTGAATATACAGATTTTCCATGATGAATAAAAACTGAGTGTAGGTCACAATAAATAAACTTTTTTTTCCCCCTCCTTCTTCTTAAATAATAATTCAGGTTCCCAGCACCAAACAGCTGTAAATTGAAGGTTGTGCTTAGTTTTCTCAACTCTCAAAGGGGATAATTAAGCTAAGCTCATATTGTTTGATATATTAGTGTAATGATGAGCTACTATATTCTGGCTTGTTTCTAGTTATTTTAGGGTTTTTTCCATTATCTTTTTTCTTAAATTACATTTCAAATACATTTATAAATGTAGAAACAGCATTTCTGAAACACAGTTGCCCTGTGTTTGGGTCTTTCTGAAATGTATTCATATAACACTTAATTAAAGATGCGCCATCCCCCTTTTTGGAATAAAACAATGCATGGAGGTAAAAAATATTGACATTATTCAACTAGTCCTGACAATCTCACTCAGCTGTCAAACCTTTATCCTTATTGGTGCAAGCTATTTAAATGGGACTATGTCATTTCTCAATACAGACAGACATTAACCTTCTGAAATTTCAAGACTGGTACTTCTTGGCAATGATAAAAGCCCTGCAGCCTCCACAATTTTTTCATCATTTCTTTTGAAGATCAACAGAAGGCCAGTATGATTTCTGAATTTCTAATTTTACCTGTAAACTAGGGTTTACACACAGACTGGTAGATGTAACTTTTTTAGAGTAGCTGATCAGATACTGGAGTCTCCAAAAAGTTTTTAAAAAAATCTACAAGTCAAAGAGGCATCTTGAGAAGAAGAGTAAAACCAAAGGAAGACCATGAACATGAGTGCAGGTGGAAAGCAACAGTCCTAATCATGCTTGTCAAAGTAAGGAACAAGATTTTAACAGAGCAAATGCTGAAGTGGATAGAATATGGTCTTTTCTAATTTCCAGCTGCCTCAGACTGACACTGATCAGTTAATTTGGTTATGAAGCGAGCTTTTACCTAGAGATACCAGAGAAGGATTTATAATTCCACTCAAGACATTCTCTTGATGTATGGGGTAATGCAATCTATCTCTCCCACTGTACACTGCTGACCAACTCTAGAATTCCCCAACACTAAGAGGAAGGAGAAGCCAGTGCAGCCCTCACAAGTGTGTTTACACTTCTATAAATAAAAATGGCAGGAAAAATCCACACTTTTAGCTTTGAGATTGAATCAGTTTTAAATCATTAGTCATCTTGCAGCTTATTAGGCTAGAATGGCACACAAAGCCTTTCCTCCATACTCACGAACCACAAAAGCCAAATTACCTTCTCTCTAAAGAGCTTAAATTTAAATGCTGTGTTATGGGGTATACTAAAGTAGATGGAAATAAAGAATCAATGCAGTGATTTGACTTTCAATATCAACATAAGTCAAAGAGACTTTTCCTTTTGCCCACATTTTGAGGATTAAATCCCACAGCACACTTCATTTATTTTCTAAGGCTATGGCATAGTTTCATGGCATGGTAAGAAGAAGAAGAAGAAAAAAAAAAAAAAGAGATAGTAGTCAGATTATCCTACATCTTGGCCTGTTTCTGGAACCAATGTCTTTTATGATTTTAAAATCTATGTGATTTGTCCCTTTCATCTCTAGTTTGGGATCAAACAGAAGAGCTCCTGTGATATTTACAGCACAAGTTGAAAGAAACTCCAGAAATCTTCCACCAAAGCCTGTACCTATGAGGTTTCCTGATTGCTTTGTGCAGCCATGATGCTCACTTGACATGGATGAACATTTGGGTACTTGGGTGGCTGGATGCCAGTGCTAAACTTTCTCAGCTCTCCAAGCTTCAGTGGACTTGCATCACCTCAGTTTCTCAATGAGGACTACAAGTCACACTGTCACTTCCTAGGCTTGTTGTCATATGCAAGGAGGCAGCCCAAATGTTAAAGATTTCTCTGGATTCAGGTTTATGTCCCTCATCTTCATTACGAGTTCATCATGGTCTGCTCTAAAGTTTTCTTGTACTCCACTGCCTTTGTGCTCATTCCATCAAACAGTAATGAGATGACACCATGGACGAGGTGGGCCCTAACTTTCTACTCCTAGGAACATCCACCTCCACAATACACCATTCACAACTGTGTTAGAAAGACCAATTAATCAGAAATTGCAAAGAAAAATATTTTTAAATAACTGGGTTTTTTACCCTCACCTGTGGTTCACTCCAAGAAAGCCCTGCAACAATCCTGATACACAGGCCACTAGAGATTATAGGTCTTTCCGCTAGCTCCAGGGGAGTTTCAATCACATAATTACTAAACTCAGTGAAAAATAAAACTCAGGGCTTTACCATACTGTACAAATGAGGAAAGCAGGGGCCCTTGTGCCATCCCTAATAATCACAGCTCAAAGGTCCCTGTAGTTTTCTTCACAGTGGCACTGATCATGGTCAGACAGTCTTGGATTATCATCCAAAGCCCATCGAATACTTAAACCAATGATGGATTTCCATTCATGCTTGCAAAAAATGGCTGAATGTTTACTGACTCTTTTTCTCAATCACTATGACTCATCCCCCCTCAAAAAGGTGCTCAGAAAAAAACCCAATATATAACAATAGTTACAAGAATAGATTGTTTTCATCTGTGTTTCATCTGATGTGTAAAAATCCCATATCATTAATTTGTATATAGCCCTGTAGAGACAGTGTTTCATAATTAAAGATTTTAAAATATTTTTTAATATCCAGTAAATTATTGCTCATATTGTTGTTAGGACCCTGAATTCCTTGTCAGAGTTGTGCTAGAACCTGTACATATCTGTAACAAGACAAAGACAGAAGACAGCACCTGCTCTAAAGAGGCTGCAATTTTAGCATGCTGTAAGAGATGAAGGGCAGATAAAACACCTAGGAGGAGCTGGGGACAAGGTAAAGGTGAAAAAAACCAAAAAGCCTGCTGTGCTGTAATAAGTTCAGCATCAGTCTATGTTATTATAGGATTTCAATATTTTTCAGATTATGCAATCTGATTTAATAATCAGTTGTTCAATACCACTATTGTTCTTCTTCATCTCTTCCCAAAGAGCTGATGGAGGTATAAAGCATTCACATCCTGGTGGGAAGCAGTGCTTTCACCTCCAAAAGTTAAGCCTCACCCAAGGGATCACCAATCAGCAACTCACTCTAAAATTCTCTTTAAAATGTTTTACTAGCTCACTTTACTTGGCACTTTTATCACTATTTATATCTCTAAAGCAGTGATCTAATTAGTAAAGCTATTAATGTTTCTTATGTTTAGCCTTACAAAAGCTACAAATATCTATAAATCTGGCTTATAGCAAAATAAATAATGACAATAATTCTGTCAAGCATCAGTATAATTTGGTAGACAGCATTGTGTAAACCAAGCAAATATCTGAACCATTAATGAGCTTAATCTGTGACATTTAACTGCCCCTTCAGTAAATTGTTCTGCAGGCCAGAGAGGAGTGTCCAGGTTAGTTACTTTACAGACTTCCCTCCTCTGCCAACATTTTTTTTTCCCACAAAAGTGACTGGTCTGATTTATACAATTCTGCCTTACAGTCTCAGACAACTTGAGTCAAAAATTCTTATAAAATGTGTGGGAAATTATGTTTTTTTCCATCCTTGTGAAATTTTGATTTTTGAGAAATGCTGATGTTCTGCATTAGGTTCTTTTGGACAAAATGAAAAACCTGCCACCAGAAAAAAATACCTTTCCTCTTTTTTTTCATACAATAGTCACTTTTTAGTGATAAGGGCATTCACTTAGGACACGATAAAGTCAGTTTTAAGTCTCTGCTCTGCATGGTTCAAACCAGTAACAGGAATCTAGGTCCTAGTACCTTTGCCTTAGGGTTAGGCTCTCTCATTCAAGCCCAAATTTATGCCTCAGGCAGGAGAAACTTTTCATCTCTAAAACATCAAACCAGGATGTTGCAGAGTCTCGCTTTTTGTCCTGTTGCCTGATACAGGGATTTTTGTGAAACTCTTGAACACCTCAAGCCCTCAAGACTTTGGAACCATGGCATGGGCCACTCTTTATTCTGCTAACACTTGATTTTCATTAAAATTGAGTGGGTTTCCAATAGCACACAAAAAATAACAGAAAGCATAGACAATGCCTTGGCAAAATAACAGAAGTTTCTGTTCTCCACTGCTATTTACCCCATGGAAAGATTTTCACCTCTTCAACAAGGTACACAGACATGACCCAAATTTCTAGAAACCCAGTGAGGCTGACTTTCAGTAGGCCAGGGGAATACTATAAATGCCAATCTAAATATAAACCCACTATCCACAGTATTACCATTTTCAATAAGAAAACTAATGTCTACACTCATAAGCCCTGAGTAATAGGTCTTTTAAGTAAAAGTATTAGAAAAATATATCAGCTATAAGATATAATACTGGCAACTACTACCACAGGATAGACATTTTTAACTTTCACTCTAAAATGACTGGATAAGAGAGTACAACATATATTTTGAATTCAGGGTAAGATCTTTTTAATATAAGTGTTTTATGATGTAGTCATACATCATTTCTAACTAAAATACTAAACACAACAAAATCTTTTTCTGAAATATAATGATGGATTTTTGTTATTCCATTTTACTCTATAATTTTTCAAACCAAACTTTTATTTTATCGATGGCGTAAGAAGGTCCCAGTACATCTTCTTTTATATCTGAGACAGCTTCATGAAAACTGTGAGTTACAAATCAAGTGCCATTACTAAGAAAGAATTTTTGGATATCTTTCATTGGGATAGTCCCACATGATGGGATTAAAGGAGATTAAAAGACCAGGTATGCTTTGGTGACTGCTTTGATACTTGAAAACACCTCTGATCTCAGAACATGAGTTTTGTGGATATTATAATAATAATAATGGGGATCTTGGAAAATGGGAGGTGGATAAGCAGAAGGGAGCTAAATCCAATAATGTTTGTACTGTCACAAAGCCAAGAAGGTTTGGGATATGATTTAATCCTAGGGAGCAGACTTACCCAACACTCCAAAGGAAGAGATAAATAAATACGTACAGTAAAACCGAAGCGTATCTGCATATCTCTTGCCGTTCCCCAGGCATTTTTTTTTACTCAACTCCAAAACTCACCAACAATTTGGCTGTGCATGTTGAGCAAGTATCCCAACAAATTGCTGCTTCCTCCCCTTTATAGCCTTGGCAAAACACAACATCTGAGAAATTTTCTGTGCTTTCCATTTCTTTCCTTGTTTGCTTTCGTGTGTGCTACCGAAGTAGACTGTGTCAGCACCTATATGGAAGCAAACTATTTTAAGTACTGGCTACTGAAAAAACATGAAATATCTTTCTTAATACATGGTTCAAACAGCAGGGGAAAGGGAATGGTCATTTCCCACCACTCCACTAACCAATTGTGTCAGTGTGAAAGCTAAGTGAATATCAGAGGTTACTGATTATCACATCATAATTTGTAGGGTTGGTGAGGGGTAGCTGTGCTCTGTGCTATACTCCCTCTGTCCTCACATTTCCAGCTACTGCACCACTTCTCTGTTGATGGAGATGTTTTCTTATATTCACAAAGTCTGCAGAGCACTTGACAAACAAACAAAACCAAGCCAAAATAATTGAAACTTAAGGACTGAGTTTGGTTTGGGTTTTGTTTTTTTTTTTTTTTTTTAAAGACCTTTCCTGAAGCAAATTATATTAGAACAGTGATGTCAGGTTGTACAAATTTTAACACGTCTATGTCTTTCAAGAAGAGCTGAATTAAAACCTCAGCTTTTCACACATGCTGTAATTCAGTTTTCTCATTAAGTCCCTGACTTATACCAACGGATGATCTGGTCCACGGCAGGAAAATCCAGAAGAGAACATCATCTTGCTCCATTGCTCACTGGGTCTGCCTGCTCAGTGAAAAGCCACCCAAGCCAGCTTCCAGCCAAACTATTTTAGGCAACTCCCTCTGTCTCTTTTGCAGCTGTGGTGCTCATCCTACCAAGGCTTTCCTACCCAAACATAATACATCACTACACTACAGGCATGCTCCAAGCTGTGCATCAGGGACATCCAACAGTCACTATCTTCCCCTGATCATTCCTAATTATTGTGCACTTTATCATAATGTAAGTAATACATTGCTTTTGTCACATTAAACTGTGTTGCATATACCAAGTGAGACAAACCCTTGGCAGTGAAACCTCTGGCAAACAGTGCTTTGGCAGGGGGTTGTTCCAAATGCCGGAATTCAAGACTAAAGATCAGTCAAAAAGAGGGCTGTTTTCATGACCCATTGATAAAAGCAAGTTTCAATAATTTTAGGAGATGCAGCTGAAATTTGAGGAACATGGAGGGGCCAAGAGGGAGTAACATCTCCCTTTCTCCTCCATTAGGAGACCTACTATCAGCCCCAGTCTCCTTTAAAGTAATCCACTGCTACAAACATTCATCTGCACAGGGATCACATTAATCTGAAGCCTACTATGCTGCAGACTTACTCTTGAGTGATAGATATAAACCAAAGAAAGTTTATTATGAGAGTCATTCGAGTTCCACCACCATTGCCAGAGGCACTGTCCAGTATTTTACACAGCTAAAAATAGATAGGGAGCACTGGAGTAGATGACTGTGACATATCTGCAGCAGAGACTGAAGGCCTGCTCTTATAACAGTTTAATACACCAAAAAAAAACCACCCAAAACCACTACCAAAACAAAAACCACAAATAGGCCTGCACTTGTTCTTCTTTTGAGTTCTTGCACTGACTACTTTGTCTACATACCTCCTATGCTATGATGCATGATGAGAACAATAGTTCAGAAGAATCTAACAACCCTGGATACAATTAATCAGGGTTATTTTAACTACCTGTTCAGTTGTTGCAGATTTAAGAAGGACTGGATGGTGAGGAGAGGATTCTGGCAAAAAAAACCTAGCAAAACATCTCTGTTGAGTTAGGGAGACCTTTGTAATTATTTATTTTTTAGCTCAAAATCATGTTTTGAAAAGGCTGCTTTGGAAAACAGACAGACAAATAATAACAAATAACAGACCTTCCCTCTGCTGCTTCAAACATCCTTTTATGACTCTTAGCTCTACAAAGTAGTCCATATTATTGTTTACATACAGGCAAAAACATCCTGTACCAAGCTGGCCTCAGAGTTCAGTCAGAGCAGGAATAAGAACAACCTGATGGAAAAGTGAATCACAGGCATGAGTGTAAATTTCCCTTAAATCCTACATAAAAAAAAAAAAAAAACACCCACAAAAACATGAGATCCACAAGGGAACATCTGAATTCAGTAACAAAAATCAACAAAACCAAAAAGCAAACCCAAAACGCCAAACCAAAAAGCCACCCCCACACCAAATGAATCCCAAACACCCAACACAAAAACCACACCAAACACACACAAAAAACCACCAAACATGCACAAAAACCAACATCAAACAAATAAATGAAACTCAAAAAAACCCTCCATTTAACTCAAAATGCATAGACCAAACTGTAAGAGTCCAGATTTGAACGGTCTCTCATTATTCATTGGCTCAGGTTTCTTCTTTATGTTACACAGAAAGCAAAATATTAAACCAATATCAATGGGAGCAAAGACTGGAGGGTGGATGATTTGGACAGGCTGGCCCCATAGAGTTGGGGAGAGTACACTTTGTGCTTGGCAAGTAGTTTCAACACACTCAGAACTTCACAGCACAAGGGTACAGCGGCTCAACTAATTGAGGAAGATAAAAGGCAGCTTTTTATGAGATAGACACCATCATTATCAGAAATCAAGGATTAAAAACTTGAGCAGCTGTTTCTCATTTTATCACTGGGAAGTCTCAGAAGGAAAAAAAGAATTATAGAAGTTTTTGACAGTTCCATTTAACCACAAGAAAACTGTGTTAATCTAACTTTAAAGGTTTGACTAAAACCTATGAAATCAAGGCAATTCAGACTTCGGGCCTCACCTTCTTCCCTAAGCCACCCATAGCACCCAGACCATGTTGCAGGTGCAAACATTGCCTGCATTAGGATAGCGACTATTCAGGTTGACTATACCTCTGGCTTGTAATACCACCAGCAACACCCACTACAGCCTCACACCTCTAGGAAAAATGCAGTTTTTAGAGATGCACATAAAATACTCTTCTGATGTCTATGGGTCTTTTTCCCTTTTTTTTTTTCTTTGTTTTTTTAATAATTAAAATAGAAAAGTAATAAGCAATTTCATTGTAAGGTAATCCAACATGAAACTTCCCTCTCCAAAGCACAGCCATAGACAGGTTAAAGCAGCACTGACAGAGCACCCCAGACAAACACTTTCTGAACCTCTCAATTCCTCAAATTAAAACAGAAGTCAAGTTGATTTCATAAACTTCTTTTTTTTTTTTTTTAAAGCACCTACAATAACTTCTGTCCCCAAGACCTGCCAAGCTAGGTTAGAGCCTGCACAGGCAGTGCAAAACAGACACTTTAAAGAGCCCGGGTTTCTAACAAAAGTACTGATAGACTTAACCATTCAGCAGCGTGAGCAGGCACCACCACAGTAAACATTTAAGCCCGTTTTTCTCAGAAAGGCTTGGCCCAACAGCACAGGAGAAGTAAACAGGGTTGGTAACTTAATGACCTTTGAGCATTAGCAGATGGCCTTTTTACGAGCACAGATTAGCAGAACGTGGGAGTTTTTAATGGCCACTAGCAGGTGCCAAGGCTGCTTTTCCCTCTCTACATAACAGTAAAGCATCAATCCATTTCAAATGGATTCTCTGCTCCTGCCCTCTCCTTTATTTCTGTTTACACCCCAGCATAATCTATGACACAGTAACATGTGTCCAGCACCAACCTGAGAATGCTGTAGGTTGCCAAAACCAAACAAGAGCATCTGACCTTTAAGTAAGGGCATCATTAGGTGGGCCGTATCACATATGAGGTTCAGCAGGATCAAGGCTGACAATCAAGATGATTGTCCCTTTCTTTCTGGTATAAGAGAGCAATAGGAAACCCCATCAGGTTTTAAAGCTGTTTTAGACCAGGAGTACAGGCAAAGCCAAAGCAGACATTTCCTTTCTCTTAGAACACCATTGTATTTCACTCTAATAACCTCTCTGACCTCTTTCCAGCCTACCTCTCCTCCCACTAGGTCCCATCCTAATGACCCTATCTTTGGCTCTGCCTTGTTGAAGACACCCTGGTATCTTTATCAGCCAGCACAGAAGTAAAAGCCCAGTCCATGCCTCAGCAAATATTCCTTATCCTGACCTGGGAACAACTCGGAAACACACCAAGACTCAGAGCAATTACCAAACTGGCTCCTCTGCATTCATCTCTGTGGGTGGGAAGAGAAAAACCTTTGCAATTAATCTCAGATGCTGCCCGATTAAGCACAACTCAGGGGTTATGAGTCTTTCAGAGCTCAGCAAGCCCGCTCCAAGTCTGGAGCTGCCAGCATCCGGGCTGAGACAAATCCTGTCCTGACTTCAGGCATGGGATGTGTCACAACTGTGGGTGTGCTAGCAGGCACAGAGAAGGAAAATCAGTATTTAGGGAAAAAACACTAAGAGCATAGCTGAGAAGCAGATTACGGTGCCCTCGAGAGACATTATGGCATTAACCCTCAGGAGAACACACCCTCGCTGCAGCAGCTCCCTGAGGCTCCTGCAGAGCCTGTGCTGTCTGGGCCTGCACTCCCTGACCTCCTATTGCTCCCACTGCCCTCTGCCTGGGCCTCCCTCCCTGCCCTGGGTCTGCAGGTGCTGCAGCCACCTCTCTGGCCCCTGGCTCTGTGGGTGTAAAGCTGGCCAGGCTCCCTGTCTTCTTTGAGCCTCACAGTCTCTGGGCCTTCACTCTCACCGATAGACTCTCACTCTCAGGTTCCCCTTTCTAGGTTCCTACTCTCTGGTCACCCTGCTCACTGGGCCTTTACTACTGGCATTCCACTTCCCACTCACTGGGCCTCCTACACTCAGCTCCTCCTGTTCTCTGCAACCACATTTTCTTGGTGTCCTGCTCTTTCAGCCCCCACTCCAAGTCTCCACTGTCTTGCCCTCCTAATCAACCACTTGGCCTTCTGTGGCTGAGTCTCTGCTCTCCTGGCCTCTCACTATTGAATGCCTGCTCTCTCACTCTCTGGGCCTCCTGCTCTTGAGAGATTAAATTCATCAATATCTTATTTTCAACAGAGAAAAATACCATGGCACAAACTCCAGATGAAACCATAAAAGGGCCTATATAGGAACACGAAGTTACTAATAGGGTTGCAGTAACAATCTTCCAATACTCAGGTCTGAGTCAGATTACAGTGAACATATTATAGCTGGGATTTGGGCCTAAACATGAGGGAAAGAGATTGCAAAAGTCAGAAAAAAATATATTGATAAAACAATAAAAATTTGCTGCATAAAGGAATTATGTCCAGACTGTACTTCATACGAGGTGTGTTAAACTGTCCACTGTGTGGGAAATGTTGCCGAAGAGGATGTGTGGTGGTGAAGTGTAAAGAAAGCAGAATTGCATCACCAGCAGTGCTGGCTCTTGGGTCCTCCTGGTACCAACTGCTGCTGTTGTGTCTGGATGTGGGTGGACTCAGCCTACACATCAGCATGAGACCAGCTACAGTGGTGTTAGGAAGAAAAAAATCCACAGCTGCCATGTTTTGAGTGCAGGACACTCGTCAGAGGGGTGGGAGAAGAAATATCAAAGACAGTGTGGGATGCTCTGGGAAGCGGAGAAGCTCTCAGCAGAGCTGATGTAGCCCCTTATTCTTACGTACAGGTGTTTATGTAGAGGAATAAAATGAGAACATTTATCATTACCTACGGAGACCTGCATTTAGAAGTTAGGTTAATCGAAGTGTGTTCATGTATTGGATCACAGGGTACCTTTTGTTTGTACTCAGAAACTCAGGACTCCTTTTGGGCACCTACTCCTGGAATGCCATTTGGATTATGCAGCACTTCATGGGAAAACACAATTTCTTGATGGTTTAGAAGTTCATGATCCGCACAACTGTTAGCTAAACCTGAAGAATGTTAAATGTATAACCAGAGCTTCAAGCAACTTTGAAAAGTGTATATTGCTGTGCAAAACCTAAATGAAATGGGACTTTAAAGTAAGAGAAAGATGTGCAAAAAGACACAACGGCTTGGCAACACCAAGCTTCAGAAGAAAAAGGAGTAGTATCTTGAAAAAGCACTAGACCTAACAAGAAGCATCGATGTCTGTGGACAATCCTAAAGAGAAGATTAAATCAGTATCTTCAAAGTATATTGTCAAAACAAGGATCTGCACCTTGCAACCAATAAGACAAGCTCAGGCAGGGTGCCCAGGAAGGGGATGCAAGGGAGAACCCTGCTGAGTCCCACAAAGGAAGATCCTTGAAAATGCATTACATGGGAGGACCGATCATTTCATGGGTTTCCAGCATGAAAAGGGAGAAAGTTCTCAGAAGAAGGTGTTCTTCTTAGGAACCTCAGGCCAGAGGAGGAGCACAGACAGGCAGCCAAATTTGCAAACAAGACACAACCAGAACTCATTAACTCACTGCTGTGGTGCTGGTGGTGCCTCCAGGGAGACCACACAGCAGTACAGAGCACCCTCTAGACTAACTGATTGCAGTTAATTATTAGGCGGCTTAAGATAAATTTGAATTTCTTTATTGTGCTCATGTTGTTTATTTTTGGCTGAGGCAATGCTAACTTCCAGGAACTTTGAGAAAATCCATTTGGAAAGGAGTCTTGTGTCACTCAGGGTTGGAGTGGCACATGGTTAAGCCAGCCCAGACCCCCTCCAATCCCCTCCAGTATCTGCAAGCACCAGGTGGCAACCTGCCTCTGGTGCATGCTCTTGAAAAAGGACATCACAAAATAAATGAGACCTGTGCCTTCTTTTGATGAGAAATATGTTTCTGCTAGAATCTACAACATTTTGAAAAATAATCTGTTTTGTTAATGAAAGCCGGCAGTGGGATAACAACCTTCCCAAATACATGTATAGGTCTAGGTTTTAGCCATCCTAAGACTTACGATCTGGAAATCTGCTCAGAAACATCACCTTTCTAAAGTGTTTAATGTTAAGAGGTGGTGTATATGAGCTGGAGCACAAGGCACAATTTAGTATAACCAATATAACCACATCAAAGGCACTAGAGAGATATTCATTTCCAGTGGAAGGTACATTCATGTGACTGACATTTGCTTGAGATTGTGAGATAGTGAATGGTGAAATTCAAAGCAAAAGGGGGTATAAATTAAGATAATTGAAGCAAAGGGAAACGCTCACATGAGTCTTTGTGAAGCCAACACACAGAGGAGTTCTGTTTCAGACTATCTCAACTTTAAGCCACTTTCCCCAAGTGTTTTACTCATGTTTTGGCTCACCTGGCTCAAGCTCTGAACAGCAAGACCAAGGGATCTGCTCTGCAGAGAGTTAATTCTTGTCAGCCAAATTCATTTGCAGTACATGTCTCCATAGATTAGGGCTGTTATCCTCAGGGACAAATTTGGCCACCACAATCTCTGTTCATCCCTGGATAAGCAGGAACGGCTTTCTTTACTTGCAGAGCTGATTTGTGTCAGCTCTGAATTTGGCTCTATGTCTTTCTCTTTGTTCTGTGTATAGTTAAATTGACAAGATGGAAAAAGCCATGACTAATTAGACTGTTAAATTAAACTGCTTTAAATTTATTTTATGTGATGCATAAAGTTCATAAAAACAGGTACCCAGAGTAGTAGCAGTGACCTTTCTCCAGGAGCTGCAGTCCACCTGGATGCTATCTTGAACCAATTGGCTGAAAACTCCTAGATTTCTTAACACCTTTTATTCCCTCTCTGTCACTTTCAAACCTGAAGGATTTATTTTTATCAGTCCCTCACCCACATAATGACTTTAAAATTCCTTAGGTTCATACCTTAAAATATAGCTGGGAATTAGAAGTAATGCCAATTAACAAGTCAAGGCTCAAAGGCACTGATGGAGTTAGCTTGCTCTTCTCCCTGGAAAACTGTCATAAGTATATATAAGAATCTGCACACCTCAGGATTTCTGTTTGGAGCACTCTATTTGCAAGCATGATATGTGCAGCCTTGCTACCACCGTGGTGCCTGAAGACCAGACAGCTCTGACCCAAAAAGGCTAGTGGCAAATCTGCACTCCTGTACAGGCACCTTCCCAGACAGTTGCCTTCCTTTAAGCTCTCGACTAGCAGCAGATCCCATCTCCTCTGTTTGGAAAGTCTTGGCTGGCATGTCTATGTTTGGACCTGTAGGTCTGTCCTCACCACACCAGAAAGGCAGTTTATACACTCCAGGCATCAGTTGATTCCTGAATCTGAAAACCTTGAATTTCGAGAAGGACAAATCCCCCTTATTTGATATGCAGACATTCCTCCTGCTCCCATTTACTGGGCACACAGATAAAAGGCAATTTGATTAGACCTCATGAGCCTCTGCTCCAGAATTTGGCACACTAAAGAGGCCAGAGTTTAGTTCCCAGGTCTGTAGGTGGCTTCAGGCATGTTATTTCACTTCCCCCAATTCAGTTTCCTCCTCAGTGGCAAAGTGGAGCTTGCAACATAAAAAAGATGTTTTCCCTAAAGCCAGCAAGTGCTCTTGGTTTTTCTGGGAATTCTGCTTTCACCCTTCAAGACCCCAAGCAGTATGGGGTGGGATCAGCTTCAGAGTTATGGGCAGCATCCAGGCACCCAGTGAGAGTGGCTCATTTTAGAAAATTTGTCAAGTTAACAAGTATTCTATTATGGAGAGCTCCTTGAATCCTCTTACTTCTACCACCAGTTATGCTGCTGGAACCACTGTCCCTATTTCACACTTCATTATGAGTGGTATCAGTTATTCACCTCCCAAAACCAGTTTCAGCCTTTCTTCTTGTATTTTGTCACTATCCCCTGAGTGCCAGTGGCTAGGCCAGTCTGAGTCAAATTCTGCCTGCAATTAGCTCCTTCAACAGCTACTGGTGGCAAAACATAGCCCCTTTTGATCCCATCTTCAAAAGGAAATGGCCATGTAACCTCTGAGAGCAGGATCTGGGCAGTATGGGGCTGTGTCCTCATGGAGCTGGGAAGAGGCATTCTCCATGCCCGAGGAAGACAACCAGGGAGAGCAGATGGCTTTTAGAAAGCCTAAAATTGTGTATTGTGGCTGTGGCATCCCCTGCTCCTGCTGATGTTGCACTTCCTTGATTCACACTCCTTTATTTGGTAAGGATGGGGTTTCAGCAAAGGTGTGAATATCACTCCCTTTGCTGCTAGTCCTGACATGCCAGCGGCCCACAAGCACGCTGTATTGCTAAGCAACACTTGGCAAAATCCATGCCAGGTTGTGTCGGTCCCTTTTGATGTTTCACAGAAGCATTGTCATTTCCATCTCTGGCATTGTTTCCAGCATTTTGGGTGTCAGTATTCCTGAAAACCATCACAGAAAGGATGTTTATTGAACTGTCAGAGGGTGAATGATTGACACTAGCCACAAGTACTTTTCATGTTCAGGTTTTGGCATGCCACAATTGGATTATTTCCTGATAAATGCCATCCAATTCTACCAGATGGACCACAGAGAGATATGCCAACCTGTGTGAGAAATGGAGTAGATGCTCAGTGCCACTTATTGGTAGATTTGTGTTTCTCCAGTTTATCCTTTTGTGTAGCTGAAGGGTATTTCACTGAAGCAGTGACTTTAGTGGTTCTCATAATTAGAAGAGCAAGGCAATTCTCGTTGTGAAGAAAGAAAGATTTAAATGCCCAAATTTTACTTCATTCACCTTAGTATGGAAGTGCAATACCTGTTCCTCTCTTCTTAAATTTTATGTGTTCTCTGAGCATTAAAGAGCCATGAATTTTGAAAGTCAGGTATTTTCATATATAAATAATTCCAATAAACCAATCTTCTGCCTTCCCGTTCATCTTTTCCTAATGGGTCATTTACAGATCCAAATGCAATGCAAGGATAGTGAGGCACGTAAAACTGCTAAAAGCAAATGCATCCTAATACCATCCAAAGTTTATTAAACAGCTGAATTAATTTCATTGACACTCATCTGGAGAGTGCACAGCTATCTGCGGATTCAGGATGATGGTGAAGTGCCAGTATGAGGGGACAATGTGACGCAAGGTCAGACGCTAGCAGGAGCGTAGGTTTGGGCTGTCAAATTGCCCCTGGAATTATTGAGGCTGTGTGGGGAAGAGGGATTACATAGAAGGAGCTTTTCCATCAACACTGGTGCCTGTGCTGAGCAGAGGCGAGAAGGCAGGAGACACCTTGCAGACCCTCATGCAGGCACTGAGTGAGGAATCACCAAGGGGTACATAAGGTTTGCTTTAGTTTAGTTTGGCTTTGCTGGGTGTCAAAGCAGAGTAAGCTGCCTTTTTGTATTTACTTGGGGTGACACAGAAGTAAAATACCTAATTCTAGAGGGTGGAAAGTTGCAGGTCCATGAGAATGTAATTTTTATGTCTGAAGGGCCCACTACTGAGACAAAAGAAACATTAAGTTATCTATTCCTGTAGTCCTCAGCACTTCAATATGTACATAAAAAGCTGGGCCTTTGTACTGTAGCTAATGAGCAGAAGTGAACATTGCAATATAATTAGCTTCCTTTTCTCAACCTGCTCTCTCAGACATCTCAAAACACTTCTGAAAACAGCATGGTACCAAGTGGTGACTGATACCTAAATTTTAGATTTACCATGACTTTATTGTTCCACACTAACACATTTTTCATTGTTGCCACCATGAAGACCTCTCTTCACCAGACTGATTTCTGCATTTTAGCTGTTGGCTTATCATTGCCAGCTTAGATGAAATATAGCTTAAAAAGAGGCTTTGAGGTGGAGAAGCTGTTATTGTACTGTCCCCTCCCCAGAGACGTGTGGTCAAAACCTTGGGTGTACACATGCACGTCCACACAAACTCACCCAGCGCTCCTAAAAATGCATCTCTCTAACAGCTCAGCCCTGCAAGTACCTTAAAAATAGGAAGTAGAAAAACATACAGTCCTTTTTGGATGACCTTGATTAATGAAGGCCTTGATCTTGCAATGATTTCTATATCAACTGATTTCTGTGACTCACCACGGCTCTAGGATCTCAGAGCTGCTGATTTCCAAAGTTCAGAAAATAGTGATTTAAAAAACAAAACAAAAAAAAAAAAAAAGCTCTATGCAATCTGCTGCTACTCCAGAGGAAATCTCAGAATAACAGTATTTTTTTATTTTGCTGTCCTCACAAAAGGGAGTTGAGAGGCAAACTGGTTATGCAGGACTTTAAAAACCAAACAGATCAAAAACTTCTGCTTTCAAAAAAACTCCACCCTGTAAAGTGATGTTAGTGGGGCTACTTCCAAGAAAGTAACTACATTTTTTTTATTGCAAATTTGTTAGTAATCTTATAAATCACTTCATAGCCAACCCTGTTTAAGAACCTGTTATGCCGACATGCAGTCAAACAAAATGCACTCAGGTAATACTACTGGTCTTGATAACTTCAGAATTTCTTTAAAGTAATAATTTTAATTCAGTTCCTTCTGGCATAAACTTTTTTATCCCATTATGTCAAAAAGTGTATTATTCATCCATTTGTCTGTCAGAAGGATTCCCCCTAGGCCCACATACCACTGGTTCTTCTATTCTAAACCTTCCCATTACATCCTGCTATCAAGAGTCACAATTTTCAGTGAAAGTCTCTTGTGACTTTTGACAATGTTTTACAGTGAACTAGACCAGGAATTTCAGAGTTAAAGGAAATCTTCCATTCTGGCAATGAATATGTAATAGGCATTACACTGTGCAGTATACCAAAAATGTAAGGTTCATTAAGTCTTTCAAAGGTAAGAACTTCCATGTAGTTTGAATGAACCTGTCTTCATGATAGCATTAGCAAATGATATTTTGGGGCAGAAAATATTAATATTACACATTAAGGAACAAATTTGTTTAAATGTTCTATAGCTATGTGTGGTTGCAGATGATCCAGGAATAAATAAAAAGTGAATAGTCTTCCAAATTTATATGTAAATTTTCCTAAGCTTATATACATAAGAATGTTCTTTGCTATTAAATTCCTTCATATTAACAAGTAGGAGTGTAACTAATACATAAAATAAAGTCATTCTCTTTAATGAGAATGCTAAATATTTTAAAGAAATGCACAGCTATGAAATATTGTCAAGGGCATTTTTATACTTAAGTTTAAGAACACTTATGACTTAACTCTTGAATAATTTAACACATTGAGGCTTGAAGTACTATTTATGTATGTTTTTTAATGTTCATACTTATGCTGGCTTTTCTTTGCTCAGGATTTAGAACCTTTGATATCTGTTTATAAAATTTACATCTTTAATCTCCCAGCTCTGTGCATTTCCCCATTCGACTCCTGCAACAATATGGGGGGGGGACGGGGACAGGAACAGGAACAGGAACAAGGACAGAGGGGGAAGAGAGGAAAAAGGAGCTAAAAGCTTAGAAGAGAGATTGTGTGGTTTTTAGCAAACAAGGACAGATTTTAGGGAAATGATCTTCAAGTAGAAAACTTTGATAAACATGAGCCACCTGTATAGATTAAACAAAGGATTTGCAAATAAATTTATGAGCTTTCTCTGAGAAGTGAAGAAAGCCCCATGAAGCTCCCCAGCATGCCATGAGAAACCTGATTTCTACCCCAAGCCTGGGCACATGTGCGGGGGACTGAGGGGGAAACTCCCCACACAACACCTGTGTAAGTGATGAGACCCAGCTGGGATTGGGAGCAGAAATGACACCCAGTACTCCTTACCCATCATGAGTGCCCTGGGGAGTGCTCAAGCACAAACCCATTGCCACATGTGCCAGGGCAGGGACAACATTCCCAGAGGACTTTGCCAATTTTGGCATGGAGGCTAACCTACCTTCACACCCAAAACATTTAGGGTCATTGAGCTGATCACCACAGGCAAACATTTTGCTGAGTGATGAGAAAGAAGCCACACTTCCCTTGTGATCACAAGACTGCATGAAATTCATTCTGGGAAAAACAAAAACATCAACAGAAACTGTTTGCAGCATATCTTGTCACCTTTCATTACAGTCCTTTGCAACACACTGATTCTTTGTGACACAGCAGATGTAACTTGACATGTCATACACTGAGCAGTGACTTTCAGGAATTTCCAAGACGTGTTTCTTTCAAAAAGAAGCATCTCAACCGGACAGTTGGAGCACGAGTACCTTTAAATCTGAGGCTAGAAAAGCCAGGGTGAGATGCAAAGAGCTTTGCACATAATATTTGGTCTGACTTCTCACTTGTATTTTATGTGCTACACGCCATAGGCAAGGAGATGGACATATCACCTAGCATGACGAATGAGCTGCTGCCAAGCCAATGTTACTGTGTAACTACGGGCTTCTCAGTACCCATTCCACTTCTGATAGTCATCACTTGCCAGTGTCCAAATGGATTATATATCTCTGGCATGTTTGTGGTATAAAGGAAGATTAATTTGAATATCTGTGAACCTTGGGCTTACAGGATGATGCATTTGGAAGGGAAAGGAAGTTTTTCAGGGGGAAAAAAAGTTGGTAGGGATTTATTAAAGGGAATTAATCTAACACCTCCTTGCATAAGGCTGCACTACCACACGTTAGGAATTCACTTAGATGGGAAGACAGAAGGAGAGCGTAGGATTAAGAGTAAGAACCACCACATATTTTATCACAGAAATGTCTTTCAAGCTGGAAATTGTACACAGTGATCACTGGCACACCAGGCTGAGTAATGTCTTTAGTGCTGGTGTTTATTCAGTGAAGTGCATTGGCAGAAGTCACAGAGATCTTGTCCTGTGGTGTTCATAGTCAGATCATGGCTGAGAAGAAAATCCTCCAAGGAGAAGAATCAGTGGTCCCAGGCTTCTCTGTCAGAGACATTCCACAGAATCATCTCACTGAGCAAAAGGTGCTTCCCTTGGTGAGCACTTTGGGGTGTGGCTGCTTTCTAAAGTCTTTGGCACTATTTTCTCAGGATAGGCAAAATGGAGAAGCATGGAAGACTAGAATCACAGAACTCTCACAGTTGGAAGGGAGATCAAGGATCATCTAGTTTCACCCCGCCTGCCATAGGCAGGGACACCTTCCACTAGATCAGGTTGCCCTGAGCCACATCCAGGGATGGGGCTTCCACTACCTCCCTAGGCAATATGTTTGTCGATCTGTTAGAGGGTAGGAGGACTCTGCAGAGGGATGTGGACAGGCTGGACAGATGGGCACAGTCCAACACCATGTGTTCTGCACTTTGGCCACATCAACCTCATGCAGCGATACAGGCTAGGGATAGAGTGGCTGGAGAGTAGTCAGTCAGAGAGGGACCCAGGGATACTGGTTGACAGACTGAACATGAGTCAGCAGTGTGCCCAGGTGGCCAAGAAGGCCAAAGGCTTCCTGGCCTGTATCAGGAATAGTGTGGCCAGCAGAACTAGGGAGGTAATTCTGCCCCTGTACTCAGCCCTGGTTAGGCCACACCTTGAGTGCTGTGTCCAGTTCTGGGCCCCTCAATTTATGAAAGATATTGAGGTGCTTGAGTGTGTCAAGAGAAGGGCAACAAGGCTGGTGAGGAGGCTGGAGCAAAAGCCCTACAAAGAGAGGCTGAGGGAGCTGAAGTTGTTCATTCTGGAGAGGAGACTCAGGGGAGTCCTCATTGCTCTCTACAACTACCTGGAAGGAGGTTGTAGCCAGGCAGGAGTTGGTGTCTTCCCCCAGGCATCCAGCGACATAACAAGAGGACACAGTCTCAAACTGCATCAGGACAGATTTAGGCTGGACATTAGGAAGAAGTTCTTCACAGAAGGAGTGATTGCCCATTGGAACAGGGTTCCTGGGGAGGTGGTGGAGTCACCATCCCTGAAGGTGTTTTGAAAGAAGACTGGATGAGGCACTTAATGCTATGATTTAGTTAATTAGAAGGGTTAGGTGATAGGTTGGACCCAATGATCCTAGCATTTTTTTCCAACCTGGTTAATTCTGTGTAAGTCTGTATTCCTGGGCCATGTGAAACAGAAGGGCATACCATGAAGTCAAGCAAACTATCCCTTTGCTGTGCTGGACCAGATCCTCCAGCAATGTCAATGAATTCACAGCACTGAGCCCATTTGCACCAACTCAGCATCACTGAAATGTAACTATTGCCCCAACTGTGGTCTTGTACTCAGCAGCACAGTCAGCACAGCCATGGATCCCAGGAAGGAGATACCTAGTTCACTCAGAATAATCTCTTGCATCCCTTCTGCCTTCACTTTCCAAAAAACCTGAACAAGGATGCAATTTTTGTTGTGCAAAAGCAACATTAAATTAAAATATGTAAATAAAGAGAGAACTAGAGAGTGAACACACTCATCATTACCAGCAGGGCAAGGGAGGTGATTCTCCCCCTTTACTTTGCTCTTGTCAGACCCCACCTGGAGTACTGTGTGCAGTTCTGGAGCCCCCAGCACAAGAAGGACATGGAACTGTTGGAGAGAGTCCAGAGGAGGGCCACTAAGATGATGAGAGGACTGGAGCACCTCTGCTATGAGGACAGGCTGAGAGAGTTGGGGCTTTTCAGCCTGGAGAAGAGAAGGCTTTGGGGAGACCTTATAGCAGCCTACCAGTATCAGGGGGGCCTACAGGAGGGCTGGGGAGGGACTGTTCACAAGGTCTTGTAATGACAGGACGAGGGGGAATGGGTTCAAATTGGCGGAGGGGAGATTTGAACGGGATGTTAGGAAGAAATTTTTCACAGTGAGGGTGGTAAGGCACTGGAACAGGTTACCCAGGGAGGTTGTGTCTGCTCCCTCCCTGGATGTGTTCAAGGCCAGGCTGGATGAGGTCTTGAGCAACCTGATCTAGTGGGAGGTGTCCCTGCCTGTGGTGGGGGGTTGGAACTGGATGATCTTTGAGGTCTCTTCCAACCTAAACCATTCTATGATTCTATGATCATCTCCCTTTAAACAAGCAATTCAGGATATTTGGGATATCAGTAGAAGGATCCAGAAATACCAATGGGAAGTCAAAGTTTACAACAGGAATTCAAGACAAAATTAATGTTGCAGCTGTAATACACAAACTCACAACCTTCTCAGGCCTCACTCCTTTAAAAACCACCAAAGCCTCTGGATCTCATAGCTTCAAGGACCTTGTTTCCAGGAATGCCTCCTATAGAGCTTTATTTCCTTCTTAAGTCTGCTTTCTGTATTTTTGCTAGGAATATATTTAGATAGGAACAGGCCTTTACATCCACAGGCAACCCTGGCTATCAGTCAATCTATCAGTAAACCATTCATGAAGTTCACTAGACAAAGGGTTAGAGCACTAGTACCACAATAATGTAGAAACAGAAATATTACAAAGTAAAGGCTTATAAAATAATAAAAATTCTACTTAGTTCAGATACCTCCCAGTGCCTTTGGCAAAATACCTTAAGCATTCCACATAAGGCGGGCATTGTCTTTATAAGATGGCACCTCATAAAATGGTATTAAATATCACCAACGGGGCTTCATATTTCATCCAGCAGGGTTTAGGCCAGACATGTTCTATATCACACATTATTAGAATGACATCTGCTTTGCAAGTTGTGTACCCAGGAGCATACCTTGATAACTCATTTCAGCACTCATTCTCGAGGCTTCTGTGGCTTCGTAATACCTAATATGTTTAACTCATTTTGAACAGAAGTCTAAAGCCTGTCGTGGCCCTCTGGCCAAAACTGTAGCTGTCAGGCAACGGAGCCAGCTATCAAACATTACTCATTTATCATTAGTGGTGATGCAGCTGTACAGAGAAATGCACCCACTGTAGTGAAGGGCTGTCAATTGTTCCCTGTATAATACTGCTCTTCTCAACAGGGCATTTCTCCATGGATGTATAGCTGGTGCACTTCGCTGCTTCCCCATAGCACAGAATTTATGGTGGCAAGGAAATGGGAAGGATATTTTAATTTAAATGGGTCTACCACAAAATGAATAAAGCAATCATCAATAGAATCTGTAAGCGGAGAGATAGGCAATGTGCTGTTGATAAACATTACACATCGGCATGTATATGTATAAGTGTGAGAGTGCGTGTGCACATCTACACATGCGATGTTTATTTATAAACTCTGAATCTGTATCGGTATTTAAAACCTGGCACATGTTCCCTACAAAAGGCTCCGCTTCCTTCGTGCTCATCATTTCAATAAGGAGACTGGAATGTGCAATTTGGGCTTCAAATTTCCATGAGTATTCTGCTTACAAAACTTAAACACACACTACCTTGAACTTCGCTATCCTCAACTCTGCTCTCTAGGGAGGAAAACAGCCTGATTAAATCTATATGAGAGATCTCCTGACTACAGACACTGCTGCCTTTATTCACAAAGGCAAGGCACAGCAATGGCCTGGGAAAGCACAACAGTTAAGATAGGATCTTCAGGCTCCTTTGAACCATTGCTGCATGCAAATATTTGTACACATGCATTATGAAGAAAATGTGGCACGAGTCTCCAAATTTTTGTTTGTCTCTGTACAAGGGCAATACTAAGGATGGAGGCAGACTCCAGAGTCAGAGTCACATTTGCCTTTCCACTCAATTGGTGGGATTTCCTCTTCGAAGCCTAAGAAGGCCAAAGGGAATTTGCTCATGACTTCAAAGGCTATAATGCCTTGAGTTATCAAACGTTGGTCCTTTGGTGGGAATACAAATCCCTCTGAAGCGAACAGCCAAAACATGAGCCAAAAAGTTCCTCACATTAGATTCTGAACTTGGTCCACCTGAGCCCACTACTGGAAAACAGAAATGGTTGGTCACAGTCCTCCATGCCTAGGAAGTGGCTTCAGCTCTTTGGGCAAGGAGCAACTATGACCATCGGTCCTCTGGGTTGTGCCTGAAGGGCAGTGTAATTTTGAGTAAATGTTACAAAAAGCCTTATTTATCTTACCCAAATTGCTAGCCATCCCAGATTCACCCCAAACAAGGTCACTGAAAAAACACTTGAACTTTCTTCAAAGAACATCAAAGAAAGCTTTTTATCCAACATGGTACAGCAAATAAACTATAACAAAACCACTGTCACAAAGAAATGTTTTCCCTTCTCTTGATCTTGTGCAAAGTATTTATGAATTCTACCACCGATAATGCCACCTTGTTAACAGAGCAGCAACTGAACAAATTTTTATCTATTATTACATACATCTGGAACACTTCCATTGTGGGTATAGAAACCTAATGACCAAAACACACCTACACTTGAGTTCTGTCCCATGTTTAAACAAAGTTGTTATCACCAACATGGTTCTCATCCATAATAATATGAATAATAGGAAAAGGAAGAAAGAATGCAACCTTGAAAGATGCAAACATAGGATTGCTTCTGAGGAAAAGTTCCTTTCCACCAGAATGAGGCAACAGTAGACATAGGCAGAATTTCAAGCTGCCTGAGGCAGCAGCGTCTTGAAGGAATGCCACTAAGAAGGAGGGTGGAAGTCCCACAACCTAGTTTGTGTATGTTGAGGATCTCTTTCCTCCACTCTCCTACCTTTGAAAACTACTTCATGCTGTGGTGTAAGGATTGCACACTGTCTATCCTTTCCACTCTGATCACTGAGCCAGGAGACTTTGCATTACTTTAGAAACACAAGGACATTTTGTGCCTAGATGAAAATGAATGCAGCAGAAAGGAAGATGATGAATGACAAAGTTTCCTTGACAGATGTAGGCTATAAAAAAAAAAGACCATAATGTGGTAAAACAAGTCTAACCAATGCCGTAAGCCAGAAACATGGTGAAGCGGGCTTCCAGTGTAAAACAACACCACCAAATTCATGCAAGAGAAAAAAAAAGAAACAAACTACATTAAAGCTTAGCAAGCAGGCAGCAAGTTGAGACAGAGCAGGATACTAAGGAAAGTGGAAATATCCACTCTTGTTTGTGTGATTTACCTCCTTTGCAGACTGTGGTCTTCCAGGAAAAGGACCTGATGCAGGCAGGGTGCTGAATCAAAGAGCAGTGCCATGGGACTCAAGTAATTTCACCTGCTGCTGGCAAGCTGAGCTGGGGCTCACCATGCTCCATGGAGCAGGACCACAGCTGTCAAGGCTGCCTCTTTGACCTGACCTGATCTTATCTGCACTTCCAGGTGCCTTTGAAGCCTCATGTTCTCATATTACCACAGATCCACAACTACTACCTTGCCCCACAATAAACTTAAATATATTTGTGTTTATTCTGTAGCTTCCTTATATAATGAAGGTATGGGCAGAAGAGCATTGCAAGGAAGTGGTAAATGGTGATTTCAATAACTGTATTTCATTTCTGAAACAGCCAGAATCATCCTTAGAACATGGCCCCTGCTTCCTTATTTTTCAGCCAGACTCTGGACAAAATCCATCTTTCCAAGAAGGGATATATATGACTGCATAAAATCCCAGGAGCCTCCCCTCAAAATATCCACAGGGGTTTGCAAACATGTCACATGAAACACTCTCTTTATCCATTCCCTCAGGGCCAAGTAAACTCCCTCTGTAACACTCCCAGCTGCTTGTGTGTGAATAGGAGCAAGGCTTGAACACAGGCTTTGAAAAATATATTACAACTCGACCACACTAGAAAAATCTTGACTTTTATATATAATTTTTCTAATATTACATTCTAGGAGAAATTATAGGTTCAGTTATGACTACCAAGTTAACAAGAGAAGCAAGCTGTCAGCCCACATAGGAAGCAGCCATGGCTGCACCCTGTAAGCTCTGTAAACCAGATCTCAGAGGTCAGAGACTGTTCCTGGAAGTTGAATGTATCCAACAAGGGTGGGCCTTTTCCTCAGCTACTGAAGGCTAATTTCTCCATCATGTCCTGGAAGGTAAATCGGATATGGCTGAGGAGACTTCTAGTGTAATGCTTTAGTGTGTATGGCTGGAGAAGCAGGACCAGGCTCTTGCTCCTTGTTTCCCCTTGTTTAGGAAGAAACCTGTGCTGAACCTTCCTCTGAAGAGGAAAAAGGGACCCTTCTCAGTGTCCCTCCACAGTGTGTCTTGGGAGCATTATTCTCTTCCTTAATTCCTCCAAACAAAATGCCCATCACTGTTGCTAATTACAAGAGGTCTGTATCTCAGTGCATTTACCTTTTCTTGTTGCTTTTGTTCAGGTCCAGGCACAGTGCCGCAACCTGCAGCATTTGGCTGTGCATTGTCCTTTTGGTCACATTTTCCACCATGCTCTGAACCAGCACAAACTGGCAGTTACCTTCATCATCTCTGTGCACTCAGACTCGTATGTGATTAAAACTGTATCTGAACAGGGAAGAGCTGAATTTAAACTGCTTTCTGTAAATAAAATCAACCTGATATTATGATTGCACCATACCTTTTTAAGGATTCCTTTATCTCTAAAGAGCAGTCACCTTTCCTATTGAAGCCCACTACATCCCAAGTCCCATCTGTTCCCCAAAAAAAGGTGTCTTCCTGTCTAGACTGTGGGTATCCTCTGCTCCTATTCTTGGCTATACTACCACCACTTCACTTTTTGAGGTCTCCTCAAAAATCCTTCATTACTGATGACATGCTGCAGGAGAGAAAGCACTTAGTATATTTGGGCAGAGATGCTGGGAAACCAGTGACAACAGCTGTTTGGTAGCTGACAGCCTCAGGGACTGGCTGGGAAGTGGCTGAGCAGAAGGGCAGCAAGAGGGCAGGGGACCACACTGTGCTCACACTGCCCCATCTCTACAGAAACCACCTCATGTACCAAGTCATTTGATGAACCTCACTGTCTGCTGAGCGAGGTCATTGTTTGTTTAAAACATGCCTCAGTGCACCTTTGTTTCCCACAGCTGTTTGAGGTTTGAGTTATGATGCAGTGGGTGAGTCATGCACAGATTAGTCATGGAGAAGATTTATTCTTGTCCACCAAAAATTTGGCATGAGGAAGGACAATGTGAGTTTGGCATCAGCTTTTTTACAGTTCTAGCCAGTGCCAAAGGTGAGTTATGTCTCATAACCAAGTGTGCAGCTCAGGTTGAAGAGGTAGGAAGGGCTATGTGTCCAATATAATGCCTTTCTGCCAAGACCAAAACATAGTCAATGCGGGCAGTTATAGAATGTGACCAAGCCATCTCATAATCTTCTCTATAGGGTAGATGCTAAAGATACTTCCATTGGTTATTAACCTTCATCACACCAAGCCACAGGTGAACAAAAGGCTCGAAGTCCTAATGAACCCTCCAAGTCTCCTACCAAAGCTCACTAGCAAGTTGGATGAAATCTTGTCTTCATCGAGTCTGTTAGAAAAGCACTCACACAGGCCCATGTGTTTACTCCATAGTCATCACATTACTTCAGAAATGTAATTTTTGTGTATATCCACTAATTCTAAATTACTGCTGGAAATAACCACCATAAAAAGCTGCTTTTTTTTTTTTCCCCCTTCATTTTAAAGGCACAATATGATGCCCAGAAATATCAACACATTTCTGACCAGGAAACTGTCTGGCATTCAGCTGCCATAATGTTCACATTCAGCTAATTTTTCTTTGATGAGTTTACATACCTGCTGACTGCAGTGGCAGCCACAGGTCTACAGCACACAGTCGGAACTTGGGCTTCTGAAATGAGAAAATGTTTTCATTCATATTTTTAAATTCCATTCATTAACAGGTGTACATGGTTTGACTTCTTCAAAGTATGCTAAAGACATAGCCTAATAAATCTCCATGACACCTCACTGTATCTCCATTTTATAGATGGGGTGATTCGAATAAATCCAAGTGAAATGACTTGCCCAAGGCTAATGAAGGAATCAATGTCAGAGACAGGATTAAAAGCAGAAAAATTTCTGGGTGCTGGTCTCATAACCTAACTGTGGTCTGCATTTCACTCATATGAAAACAGGAAAGGGAAACATATCTACTTTGAATATTGTAAAAAGTAGTTCAGAGCAGATGGTCAGGCTGACATTTTAAAATTGCTTTATTTTGTCACAAAAATACCAAGAATACAGAGGATGTGTTCTTGTCCAAGACTGTACCAAGGTGTGAACAGTACAAAATATGCCACAGGTAGCTTTTGGAGCAGCAGAGGTTACACTAAAAGAATAAGCAGAATCTTTGAGATGTCTCTTTTCTGTTCAGTTCCTCAAAACCAATTTCTCCCTATGCCAGACAGTTGGTAAAAGCTGCTATAAACCTGTGAAGTACCTGTTTGGTGATGAACCTGTAGTGAGACACCTATTGTCATGTTTCAGAGGCAGAACAAGAGGTCTGTGATGCCCATTTCCCAAACATTCAGGTAGCAACTTCTGACATTTTTTTGGTGGGTCTACCAACCTATTTCTCAGATGCTAACACACAACTAGGCAGCAGAATCTACCAGGAGGACAATGCACCTGTCTAGCTGTGTAGAAGAATGATTTGACAACAACCAAAAAAAGGGTACACTTGTGTCATTAAATATTGATGAGTAAGATTCATTGACTGAGTTGGAGACAGTAGGATATGGCTTGAAATAAAACCCCAGGAGGGCCACACCTCCTAGTATGCCCAAGGCCATACCTTTAAAGGTAGGACAATTATAATTAATTGAGCAATCTGACAGAAAGCATACATTCATACAGTGGAGCAGGAAGTGACACTCTGCACAGACCCATCCAGGTCTTGAAGGGTTAATACTGGTTCACTAGACCAAGGACAGTAAATTCTGCCTGTGGCTACCATCAGTTTATTGTATTATTATGGCTGGCCTCAGAAACAGCTTTTAATTTTAACTCTTTCCAGCATTCTCTACTGCCTTATTTTTAAATAATTGGCTTTGAATAAAATGGCATGAAATCTTTCTAGTCATACCTTTCCATAAATGATTTTCACTTTCAGCATTTACATTATGTACACACACACACAAAAAAAAAAAAAAGCCAAACAACTTAAACAACTTGAACCTCCTTTACCTATCACTTTTAAGTCTTAAAAACCAGAAATGTGGCCACAGAACTAGGCCATTTTCATTTTTTTGTGATTAGTCTCCTTTATTTGCTGCAAGGATCACTGAAAGATCCTATCTGTTACTTAGTGGGACTCATACTGTGAGTGTTTAGTACAAACACACAAATGAAACAGATAGTCCTGTAGCCCTTTCAGTCTTCCTGCATTCCTTCACCTAACCACATTTCTAAGATGACATGCTGGGAATTTTTCATGTCTGCTAGGAATGTCATGACCATCAGCTACCTATGATATGAAAATCTCAGTATTGATAATATTTTCAGCAATATGCTGAGCACATCACCAGCCCACTGTCAGCATAAAGAGAAGCAAACAAGGGAGCAGAGATTATATGGAGTGCAGGGGACTGCAAAGGACTGACTTGGTGACCCAGGAGGTCTCCTTTCCAATCCTATGTTTCTATGTTCATCTGTTCACATTGAAGTTGATGGGAGGCCTGATTTCCAAGGGGTTTTGTCTGACCCCAGTTTCATTTCCTTTCAATATATAGATGCAAGAGTAATGTCACACATGATTTTCATGAGACATGCTAATATACAATCAGTTCTGTGAGCAGCAGAATGAATCCAGAAGGATAATTGTTCATCTGAAAATGCTAAACATGCCAAGATCTGAAAAAATATATCTCCTTGTGTCTGAAGCGCAGTTAAGTCCAGCAGTGTCACAGATGGATTTCCAGTCCTCATCAGCCATAATTAACTATGCCAAATAAATTGTCCTGTTATCTACTTGCACTTTTTGTGAGCTCCAGGGACAATTTTTTGATGTGAGGATTGGCTCACCACAAGGCTGGCCTGCATTTCCAGTATCACGAAGGAGTGTCCCAGCATGAGTGCCCCAGTGTGAAACCTGTAGCTTTGTATGGAAGGTTATTTTATATTTATATTTATATATATATATATATATATGGGACATTGCTAATTAGAGAGATGAGCAAGAAAATATTCTGGAAAGAAGTGCAGAAGCCTAATATTGATGGTAGAACTGGGCAGTTGTATAATTACACAGTGTTGTTTCTTTTTGTCTTTTTAACTGATCAGTCATTCAGCCTGCTCAGTAGTGTTGCTTCAACGTGTCACCTAATGGCTTCATCTTTACTTGTGAGATTCCCCATCTGTGGCCAGACTGTGCCACTGCTTCATTCAGCTGAGCAAGACAGCAACATTCATTTGCTCACTCAGATTTTAGGAGGCAGGTCTTGCTCTAGAGCAACAAAAATGAGCTGCTCCTTAGTCAGGTCTGAACCTTTGCACTTAAGCCAGCCTTTGATGAAACTTTGGTCTGGATTTCAATGCTGCTTTTCATAGCTGGGAAATCTGCTTTCTTGCTCTTGCTTCATCCCTTATTTGTTCTTTAACTGATACAATTCTGATCTATGTAGTGGTCTCACGCTTTCCTCTGGAGATTTCTGTATTCACCTTGTTTTCAAAGACAAATAACACAACTAAAGATTTCTAATCTGCAGTTGCTACGGAAGGATGGATGCTTAGACACAGTCAGTCCTGTTTTGTTTCTTCAGGTGTTACATAGTAGCTGCTTCTGCTGCTTGTATTCTTCTTTTCTTTTCTTCTGTTTTCTCCTCTAAATGATTTATAAAGCAGGGAAACCAGAATCTTTTCCAGTCTAGTTCTCCCAAAACACAGAGCTCTTTCCTCCTATTGGGTTCATGGTACCTCTAATGAGGATGTTCCACGGAAGGATTTGACCACTTGGGAGCACTGGTACAGGCGCTTTGACTACTCAGATTTCATGGGTCTTTCTTTTGAGCAGAAAAGAGAAATTATGTCACATGATGACAAGACATAGTCAAGACACTCTGACACACTTTGAGAAGTCTGTGTTCAAGGGTTGTATCTGCATCTTCACATTATATAGCATATCTAAGAGATACAGACATGTTAAATCTGTCATGTCTCCTATCTTGTGGGTATCATTTCCATAGAAATTATGGGGAAAGCATGGGGAAAAAGAAGGGAAAGAAACTGTGGCACATCTCAGTTTCTGCCCATGAAACAGGAGGAACCACAATGGAAGAGCAAACTCAGGAAAAGGGAATCACTTTTGATTAATATCCTCCTTTTAAAGCAATTTTAAGATGGTTGAGTCAGTTGTTTTCCACTCCATTCAAGGGGCAGTTTCAAGTCGTGGGTATTAAAAGCCCATGGCCAGAAACAGCCTTTTGGATCTTGTCATGGTCTCACTGATGACATCTGAACAACCTGGGGAAATCACATCTCACAGGATGGCATCAAAATCAGCTAGTCTCGAGGGTAAGAGCTTAGTCCAAGCTCTACTGCCACACTCTGCAGACACCAAAGAGCAATCCCAAGAGGTCTTTGTGTGTTTCAAAATGAGTGATGCAAGGACACCAGCAAAAAACAACAGACAAGTTGTGGATGTTGAAACATTCAACATCCAAGGCAGAAGGACCTTGCATGAAGACCAGTGGAATATCTGTGAATCTGAAGAGCCCATATTCCTCCCAAGATCCAGACTAGATCCACAGATGACACAGGCCTGATGTAGATAAATTGCAGTTTCAAGGTAGACTGTTTTTGGTTGCCCACTAGTTCATACAGACCTGCAGAACTGCTCTGGTTGACTTCATAATTATCTCTTCAGTGGTCGTATGTCAGAGGAAACCAGTCATAGTTGGCCTTCATTTACAAGTGTCATCTCCTACAAGTGGAACAAGAAGCATGAGAACAACAAAGCCGAACTTTTTTGTTCTGGCACCAGTAATCCAACATGGCAAGATATACCTATGACTGTCACATTCAAATTTAGTAGATAGCAGGCTTGCTTTTCATTTGATTTTCAGAAGGTCTCGCCACAATAAATATAAGAGTAGAATGCATAAACAAAGCACTTGGCACTTACAGTTTATCTTGGTGACAGAAAACTTGATTGATGAATAATAAGTTCAGAAAGTGGCAAATGTTCAACACAGGGCTAAATAACCTTTTGTAGCTGGCTTTATTTTTTTTTCCCCCCAGCTCAGTTTCTCTTAGCCTTCACATTTGTTGTCTTGAAGTTGCTTTGTTCTAGTGCTCCATCAGCTGCTGGGAGAAGAAAAAGCACTGCCCTACCTGCTCATATATATTTTCACTGGTGGAATTGCTTATCACCAAGACAGGATTAAACGAGAACTTTTGCATGTCACATTGCTTCTTGTTTTCTCTTTCACTCTGCTAGAACAGAGCCTGTGAGACAGACATTCCTGCTTGTAAAATGTTAATTTTTAACCCATCACTAATACCAGAAGAGAGGAGGAGTGCATACACACATGCAGAATGAGGTGGCTCAGAGATGTCAGTCAAAGTAGTCTACATTCATACAACACAGAAGAGAAAAAAAACCAAACCAAAACAAAACAGAAAAACAACTATTTTGCAGAGAGGGAAACTGAGGTACAGAGCCTCAGATTGATGTTTTTTTCACCAGGAGCTTATAGGAAGAGCGTGGCAGAAGGGCAAGCATAAGACAGACCCCATGGCTTCTAATCTTGTGCCTTAGCAACAAGACCACTCTGCCTCTGTGCACAGGCTCAAAGAGAAGAAGGGGCAACCTTCTAGGAGGGAAATCCTTGTTGGATTAAGCACTTTGCTTGCTGTCCCCTTCTCACCCCTTTTCTCCTTCAAAGCATGGAAGATGGGGAGGGGGGCAGATGGTGAAACACTGCCTGTCCTCCTCAACTCTTCAGCAGGATCTTGGGGCTCCCCAGCAGCCCCTGAACACTTGTGCCCCTCAGCCCAGGAGGAGAGCTATGATTTGTAATTGCAATATCTTCATTACCGTCTCTTAGTTCTTCGTACACTGATGTCAAGAGCTTTGTCTTTGTAGTGTTATTGGCATTTTTCATCATATTCATGAAGTGTGGGTCAATTTTCTTCAAAAGGCTCACTTCGCCAACTTGCCACAAAGACAGACAGTAATAAATTCTACTAGTGCACAGCGAAGGCTTCGTAGCTGCAAGCAACAATAAAAAGCAATGAGCTGGGTGTCACTAAGTAACTCCAGTTTACACTGCATTTTCTTCCTTTATTGAAAACTCAGAATATGAATTTATTAATGAATACACAGGCCTACTTTGAAGGGGTATGGGGGGGTCCAAGTCAATTTATTTGGTATTCACACAGTGTGTGCCTACATTGTATTGTTTCATCATTTTATGGCCAGGCACAGCTTGTTAGGCTGTGGCCCTCCAGAAAAAAGCAGGCTCATATAGCAACACCTTGACGTAGATGTACAGCTGCTTTCACTGTGGCTGTCTCACCTTTAGCCCCGTCTGTCTACTGCCGGCTTTCATTTTCCGCATTCATACATCAATAAGCTTTGCATGCTGACACCTAATTTTGCAGGCTACTTTGGTTATGGAGGCCATGTTTTGCATATCACTACCCACCCCCTTCTGACATGTACTGCCTTAAAAGAGGGAGAGAATAGAGAGAGCACGAAAGAGGAATTCTTTTCTTCTCAGCCTAATCAGAGATTTCTTTATATTTGTCAAAAGCAGATCTGCCAAATCAACTTTAATTGATTCTTCCACAGTTCTCATGTATGATTTTTGAAGGACTGGGTTTGTGTTCCAAGGCACAGTGTTATGTTTCAAACAAATATGAGGTTTCTACAGCAAATCAAATTTGGACGCCAATTAGTTAGCATTTTCCATTCCAATTAAATTTGAGACCTTTCTGATTTTGAAAGACTTGGGTGTTTCTTGCCTGTGTATATATATATATGAGTGTGTGTGTGCACTTATCTCTGTTTATTTCATGGAGACATAAAGATAAATACATATAAAATATTTAATGTGCCCTCACTGGTCTAATAAGCAGGGAGAGGCTAGAGCCACCCATTTCAATATACATTTGGAGGATTTTCTTATTTACCTTCTTTATTTCACAAGGGCTAACCAGCCCATTCTAACCTGTTATGTGATACCACAAAGGTTTTTACTTCCCAGTCAGACTGCTAATGTCATTATATTGTTGACAACTCATAAAATCTTATAATCTTATAGGGCTTTCCCTCCCCACACACTCACATAGTGAAAGTTTATTTTAGTAAAGAAAGGATTAGGAGGAAAATGCAAGATTAATGGTTAAAAAAAATGGAAGCAGGTTGAGTCCAGATAGAATACTGTGACTTAAAAACAAATACTATTTGCATATTAAAATGTCTCTTGACCTTACTAAGTTTAGCCTAAATAAACCCATTATACCATACTCTGCATTTCCTAGTGGATGTTGAATATTTCAGCAAAGTCTATACATTTGTTTTGAGTCAGATTTAAAATAAACTCTTACTTTTATGACTAAAAATCAGGTTTTAGGCAGATATGAGACCAAGTCATACAGAGTCTAAGATTGAGCCCAACACTGAAATCTACATCTATCACGTATGATCGCAGTCAATCGCAAAACTATTTTAGACAGTATCTGTACTTCAGGAAAGAAATCTTAGCATTTGTGGGCTTTTTAGCACACAAGGTGCAAACTACCCACCAATAAGTTTTTCCCTTCTGAATTCACAGAAGGACCACAGGACAGAGAAAACTCTCAGGAGATGGCAGAACTGTTTCCATTCATTTCCAAGGACTCAAAACCACAACAGTGAGGAATTTACCCCCAGAAAAATTCAGGAGGGAACAAGCACACCCTGCATTTCTTTGGGAAAAAGATTAGTTCTTTCCTCTTTTTAAATATTAACAAAACAAAACAAACAAAAAAAAACCCAAACAAACCCCCCCACACACCACCACCAAAACAAAAAACACAACACCAAATTCCAAAGTCATGAGCTTGAAAAGGTGAGACACTCCAGACACACTTTGCCAGCAGGGAAAAGCAACAATCTTAGGGTAGCTTGGTTCTAGTACTCCATTTATTTTACATTCCCTCCTACTACACGTAACTACTCGCCTTCATGACCAAAAGCAGTAAAATGAGGAGTTATGATGGTTATCGAACCCCATTCATATACTTACAGTGTCACATCCGATGTCAATTAATGTGTGTGTTGACATAATTGTTATACAAGGGAAAAATCTACAGTGTTCAACAGCCCTTGGATTCACAGTTCTGGATGGGCTTTGTTTTGTGGAGTGTTGAGCACACATAAAATAAAACCCATGGAATACTGTCTGGCACAAGATCTTTGACAGATCAGTGTTGGAACAGTTTTTATATGTGGTCAAAAGTGTGTGGTTTAAACTCATTATACCAGTTTCTCTTTATAGCTGGGTAAAAATGAGCCTTTTGGGTGAAAAATTTGCAAATCCACTGATAACTTAGATTTTTTATTTGACTAGGTAGACAGGTTAAGGAGCAAATTTTTTGAGAGTTATGCAAATATTTTGCAACTCTCAAAACAAAAATATCTCAAGCCTTTCATATCAAATCTCTTGGACTTTGATACGCTTTATTTGTTTGCATAAAAACAAAAGTGTTAAACATTGAAATTAAACTCTGAAATAACATTTAATATATTGGCTGTTTAAAGGTGTGTGCTTTTACCTTTGGTTGGTGGTTGGTTGGTTTGTTTTTTGGGGGCTTTGCGGGTTTTTTGGTTGGTTGGTTGCGGGGCTTGGGGGTTTGCTGTTATTGTTATTTTGGTTTGGTTTATTTTTTAGTTTGGGGGTTTTTGTCAGAAAAGGTCTAAAATTTCATTTTTTGTTCAGCTGATGATCAAATTTTCTTCAACATTTCGGGATCTGCAATAACGCACCAAATCATCTACTTATCTCCCCTTGTGCTTCTTTCTCTAAAAAAAATTATTCCTTCAAGTTACAGAATGATAGAGGAAAACACATTATAAGGTCTATCAAATTATGAACAGTATAGGGAAAAGTATAGGAAAAGCACACAGAAAGAATTAATCCTTATTTCTCTTGGCATAACAACTAGAGTGCACCAAATTATGAGGCATTTGGTTTAAAATAGTCCATAAGAAACACTTTTACAAGAGTAACTAAATTATGCAACTTAGTGCACAGCATGTTACAGAGGCCAAGAATATAATGGATTTGAAATGTGATTAAATAAATTTGCAGCAGAGGTCCACATAATACGACCAAGCACCATGACCCAGTGCAGCCTCTCGTTTGGGAAGTTACTAACCTATTATTTAGACAGGACTGGGGAGAGGAGAGGTCCCTCTCCGTACACATCCATCCTGATAACTATATGGTGATGGTGGGATTCTATTATCACTTTTGCAAAGGGAGGATGTCCACAACACAAAGTCTCAGGTAGCTGTGGGTTTCTTAAGGGGTCTCCTTTCCTAGATGAGGTGCTTGGAGATGTTAAGTGTAGCGTCCAAGCAGAGCTCTGGTCAGAGCAGTACATCCAGACCCCTAAGGGAATCACTCAACTGGCAAGTGCATGCTGTGCCCTTGATCCAGACCACACATGCAGAAAAAAACAATAACACTGATGAGCGATTATGTTTCTTTGTGAAGTATTCATATCAGTGTACTTGTCCGTTTGATATGCAACAGTGCTATATATTGAGGTATTTCTTTATTTTTTTCACTTTATGAATGCTTTATTGTAGGGTAAGTAGAAAAAAAGAAAATTAAAAAAGGGCCACTGGCTGTTTTGACAGTGGTGGCAGGAAGTGCTCTATTCATCAGGAGTGAGAAATCAAAATAGGCACATAAATGTGGATGAGGTGAGCTGTTTTTAACTGCCGCCAAAGACCAGGGCATAAGTTTTCAACCATTTATTGATTTATGAATCCTTACACTTCCAGTGGACAGGTGATCACCTGTAATAGTGAATTCAAGTCTCCTGACAGTAGGCTTTTTTCAGTTGCCTTTCAGACATCCTTTACAGAGATGGGTCAGAGACCTTCTGGGATGTGTCACCCAGCTGGAAACCTGATGGCACAGGGATGAGCAAAGGGTCGGGGTAGGAAATACCTGAGTTGGAGTTCAGCTTTGCCATCCTGTCTTTCAATTTCCTATCTGTGATAAAAGAATTTTTTTTTTAAGCCTTCATTTATTTTTAGGGCTAAAAAGGATTAGATCATCCACTCTGACCTATTACATCTAGAGGCCATCACATTTCCTCAGTTTACAGGTACCTCCATAAAATAACGGTCCACGTTCATATCAGTCATGCTGAAGGAAATAAACCTGCTCCAGTCAAAAAGGGATTTTTCTGAAGTTTGTCATTTGCCACTGTTCACACTCTCATCAGTCACACCCTTTCTGACCACAATACTCTTTTCCCTCTGCATATACACACTGTTAAAATACCAGCAACAGGAGTTTAAATTACAGTGGCATCTGATTTTGGTCACATTTTACATGGTAAAAAAGGATCCTCAGTGGAAAGACTTGGATTGTCTTACCAGACAGGCAAAAGGCCCCTCACACAAAAAGGGAGAAATCACGGTTTTCTCTAGCTCGCATAAACCCAAAGAGAATAAACGATTGGTCAAAAGTCCTGCCAAAGCTGGTGGCAGGGATGGAGCTGAAACCTACTTTCTCAAGTCAAATCTGGAGTTTTAATCACCAATATACCTTTCCTCCCCCTTCATTGCTTCCATTTATCATTTCAGCCTAGGCAGACTACATCAAAGTGATGGCTTTGTGAAGCATAGAAACACAGTTTTACAGGCGATAAACAATAAATATAGGCCTGAGAGATGTTTCCAAGAAACCTTACCAAAAAAGAGTCCTTTTTCTATTTTTTTCCCTCAGATGGCAAAAACATTCCTTATTCCCTCCTGCCCACACCACTTTGCCCGGCTCAGCATGCTGCCAGACACGCTGCCCTGGCTGCACCAGCTCCCCTGCATGGCACATTGGCTGCAGAATAGCAGCAAGCACTCCTTCTCCCTGCCAAGATGACAGTCCTGGCTGGCTCAGCCACTGCCTCTGCCAGTGTACCAGAGAATCGGTTGTGCGATTTCATTTAACCGCTGCTAACTAATTATTAACTCTAGGCTCAGCATTCAGGGTGCAGACAATGGGATCAGCCAGGCACCACTCCACGAGCTGGGGGCACCACAATAAGCAAGGGTTTCTTTTTAATTATTGTGCAGTGGAATCAGTCCGGGGGGAGCAAATTGAAAAGTATAAAAAATCACAACTGATAACCACAACAATATTTTTGTGGAGTTTTTTAATGGTTCTGTGAGATCCCACCCACAGGACCCCAAATGTCCTTTCAGTTGTAGCCACCAAAACATGAATGTATTTTTAAAACTGAAATAAATTATTCTGGTTTACAGAATAAAGAAACAAGAAGTTATTCAGAGTTGAGCCTAAATCCTATCTCTACATGTTTTGTTTGTAGGACGAGATACAAAATTTGAGGATGATGGCTGGTCCTATTATATAACATCTCCGGGCAAAACATAAACCTCTCCGTGGTTTGGAAGGGCTATGTTCTCAACCAATGACCAGATTTCAAAGTTTTAGGCCTTTGCTTCATGGCAAAACGTGCTTCATGTAGGCTGAACTCCTACTCTATCTGCGTTTTCTCATCTCTTGAAGGGATTTGTGCAGGAAGGGCTGACTTTGTCTCCTCTAGCATTCATGTCTCAATGGCTCTTTTAGTTTGGAACTGCAGAACTACACCCTGGATCAAGTTCACTATGAAAGTTTTTCCATGCTCATTCAGAAATTGGGTTCATCTTAGCAACAATTAAGATGATTTTCCAAGAAGTTTCCTCATTTCTCACAGCCTATCGATATTTGCATCTCAAAGAGACATCAAGCAACAATATGGTTCAAAGCAGGAGGGAAAGTTTTCAAAAGGATCCTTTGAAAACAATGCTTTATCCTGGAAAATATTTGCTCCATGTGAGAGAATTCATGAGCATGATCTCTGATTATTCCTATCAAAAGACACACCTAAGTCAGGAGATGGAGCCTCTCTTCTAGATTTCCCAGCAATAGAAATAAATAATTTGCATTTGGGACAAGGGCTGATGTCCCACTGGTCCCACTTGAGTGGTTGGGTGTTAAGGAACTGGCAACCCCACCAAGGACTGACCAGCACCTCAAGCAGCAGCTCCTCCCTAAGAAGGAGCATGTGATCAAGAGATAAGGACCATGCTTTGGCAGGTCTCAGAGCAAGGATTAGAGAAAATGGGCTTCATATCTCACAGAACAAGTGCTTGTAAAGGTCTGAAAGTGAACTCAGCCCTTTGGTGTAGGAGCCAGGTGCTGTATCTGCAATGAAGCCTTTCCTGTAAATGGAGACATCAGAAGGAGATGACATTCCCTATGGGCTGGCAAAATGTTATATGAATCACAGTTGACTCCACTCAAGAAACATCTCTCTCAGGTCTGAGTGGAATTCTATACCAAAGACATATATTTTTAAATTAAGACTTCTTTTTTCTTCCACATTCAATGCTTTGGTAGTGCTTTTTCACTAAGCAGTTATTAAAAAGAACGAAGATACAGTCTTGTATATGTGTAATATTTCTTCCCAAATATTACTCTATTTAGCCACGCAATAGTCCCTCCTCTTCTTCCTCAAGCCTTCCCATTTCAAGTCTTGACACATTTTGATCCAGTTCCCAGTGCTGCTAACAATCTCCTTCACTCTGGCTCAGATCCTCCTGCAGCAGGACACCCCAGTTCACCAGGCTCCCTTCCCGTGTCTCTCCAAAGGCTGCAGTGGGAGCAGGTGGGGGTGGTAAGTCTTCTCAAGTGATGTTAGGAAGCACTGATTCCTTTTCAGGCTGTACCAGGCTCTTAACAGTCATGATTTCTCACATCCACCCATGCAAGGCATTGTGGGATACTGTGTTTGACTCTCAACAAACTGTGTTGCTAAGACGACGTTTATTATGATACATAACATGAATAAAGGATGAAACTGTACACAGTGCACTGATTTGCTATTACTGTCATCTGTGATGATAGTCTCTAGTTTATACCTCAAATGAATTTTGCATGGATGGCACCGATGCTACCAAGTGCTGCAGAAGTGTATTTTACAGAGCTCTCTGGGCCAGGCATTAAGATCATGCCACTTTAAACAGCAAATCTGTTATTGTGATGTTTGTGAGAGAAGAACAAGTTGGAAAGTCACTTTCAAGTGCAGCTCAGTGCTCTTTTAATGAGGAATGGGTCTTCTTCAGAGTCAGCCAACTACTGAGGAGGAGCCGACACCCTTAGTAGTCAACATCCTCAAAACAGCTGACAGCTCCAGATAAATCAGTTTGTGTACTTCCTCCCCTTCTCATATCACCTGCAGTGACAGGAAAGCACTAATTTCCTTTGAGAGGGAGAGAGATGGATGCACACGTGCATCCCAGGCATGTTGATCCTTCAGTGTAAAATTAACAAAACAGAGGCAAGGGAGAACTGGGAATAGGCACAGTACTTTGTCAAGAGGAAGGGTTTGCTGTGATACAGCCCTGTATTCATCATATGGTAATTTACAAATATGCATACGGCAGAATCACATTTCATTAGCCCCTGGAAGAAGAAGCTATGACAAACACAGTGTTCAGTGTACTGACTGCCTAGGTCACAACTCTAATTCTCCCACACACAGCACAGGATTTCACACCAAGGGGGCTGGCACGCAGCATGTGGCATTAGCCATGTGCACAAGTAGTGCTTGGGCATGCTGCTTGTGCCTACACTTGGATACTGACCAGCCTCATAGAATCGAATCATAGAATCAGTCAGGGTTGGAAGGGACCACAAGGATCATCTACTTCCAACCCCCCTGCCATGGGCAGGGACACTCTACCCTAGATTAGGCTGGACAGAGCCTCATCCAGCCTGGCCTTAAACATCTCCAGGGAAGTGGCCCCAACCACCCCCCTGGGCAACCCGTTCCAGGGCCTCACCACTCTCATGCTGAAGAACTTCCTCCTCACATCCAATCTGAATTTCCCCACCTCCAGCTTTGATCCAGCCCTGGGTGTCCAGCCACTCCTGCCCTTGAACTGGACTACTGCAATGGAAGCAAAAGCAATTTCCAGGCACTGAAAGGCTGGTTGTGCAGATTATAGACCCAGTCCCACACCCAAGCAATCACACGGCTGGGAATCTGCAGGACCTTTTTGAGTTGGTCTGGAGGCAGTCATTTGTTTATCAGTTGCTTGCTGCAATCAATAGGGAGTTAAGTACTGCCTGTACCCTCTTGCACAGACAATCCTCACCACACACTTCCTGAATCCATTATTCCAATGCTGTCACATGGCTAAATGATGTTATAAAAATTAGATACTGCAGGCCATTAAAAGCACTGCACACTCATTAGAAAGAAATCCACCGCCCAAAAACCCTCCACTTAAAACCATAGAGAATTTTTTTCCCAAGAGGCAATACAGCTCACAACTTCCTCCTGGAACCAGAAACCGCCCTGGTTAGAAACTTTAGGCAACAGTTTCAATGGAGCTGGCTGCCATTTGTTTTGTGTCATCTCAACATCCTCACTGAACCGCCACATTTCCAGAGACTGGCTCTGACACAAGGTGAGCTGAAACAAAGCAGAAATGAAAAAAGGAGACCCAACCTGTTTAAATAGGAAAGTGATCTGCTCACTGTGACCCTACTTCAGAGAGAACCTTGCCCAAAAAATGGACACTCACTGTCCAGGGATGAAGACAATCTGTCTCCACTGTCTGTGCTTGATGCATGCTGTATTTCAGCTCCCTCTCCTGTGCAAGGATTGTTAATTTAAAAAAAACAAAAAAAACCCAAGTGAGGGAAAAAAGCACGATTAAACATGATCAAACTAACTGCCCTCTAAAAATATAAACAAGAATCTGAATTCTCCAGACCTCTCAGCTTCCCCTGTCAGTAACTGCAGTGTTGTCATGATGCATCAGGTTACGTTAGTTACATCACTGATGATATCATCATTTAGATAATGGAATACAATTGGCATGATCAGATCAGACAAGTCATAGCAATGACATGTCATAGAAAAACGTCTACAAGGAGGGGCTGCCTGACAACCATTCAAAAACTATTATAAATTTAAATTTAAAAAGAAATACATATAACTATATCTGCAAACATGAAACAATAAATATATCTATACATGCCTGCATGTGTGCACACATGTATAATCACATACATATGCTCCTGTGGTTTCCCAGCCAAACTACAGCCGTTTGTTGTACGTTATCTCAGGACACAGAGCAGAAAGGCTGAAGGCCACCTCTAGGGGCAAGACATTTTTAAAATCAGTTCCTTCCTGGACCAGAAATTCAGAAAGCTGCTTTACACATAGGCTCTAGCATGGCCTAGCCATAGGAAAGGTTGGTGGTACAGAGCCGCACAAGATGAGCATGTTGGGACCAGAAGTCTTAGGAGCATGCACCCTTTCAAAACTGCCAAGGTTCCACAGCCCATGTGAGATATTCTCCTAAGCAGCCACGTTGCTCTGAAAGCAGCAGTACCTGCTTGGTGATGTAGAGTTACACATCTCCAAGCAGGAGCCCTCCCTTTTGTTCCAGTTTCATATTAGGCTGGGTTGTTTCTTCCTTGCACCTTTGAGTATTTCAGTGGAAAAGCTTTTTATTGTGTGTAAATAACTATTACGTGTTTGGATATTTTTAAAGCAAAGAAAATTCATAAAGCAAAGCAGACAGAATTAATTTATATGAAAAATAGAGGAATTAAACATAGCCAATAAATTACAATAAACTGTCCACAGTGAACAATGCCACCAGATGACCATAATGGAGATCCACCACTCTTGTGCTTTTATTAAAAGAACAAAGCACTGCAACTAAATGTAAAATCCGGTAATATGTCATCATACCTTAAGCATCTTTTTCTCATTCATTGAACACTGTCCTCTGATTTAATTGAAGCCTCTGGTCCCTCTGAGACAGCAATAGTCCTTACTGTAGGCCAAGTTTAGCATTTCATTATTTAGTAATCTGAGATGGAGTCATGCTATTGACTCTCAAGCAATCCTCTTTGCTTCTTATAACAAAAAGGATGTCCACAGAAATAATTGATACCACATTCTACTCTCTAGTAAATCGTCCCTTGGTGGATTGTGAAAAGAGGTTTTTGATTTAGACTTAAGAATAACAAAAGTTGGGTATATTTTTCACTGATGACCCCCATATGACATGTCCATAACCCCTTTCACAGCAGGAATGTTGGCCTAAAGGCATTTTAGCAGTTAAAATGAGTGACTAGAGGCTTTCCAGCTTTTGTTATATATATTCAGTATATAAGTGATGCCTTCATACAGGAAGGTCATTTTTTTTTCTACAGAACAACTCACTGTAGACCTAATCCGACCAAGAACTGACATTCTCCTTTCTTCTGTAACAGGCAGCCATCAGTGCTTATCACCTCATAAAGGCAATCAGCAACTCACAAATTCATTACAGCTTTGCAAACTGGAAATGGGCTGAAGACCATTAGTTACATGGGGATCAGGGCTGGGCCTCTGAGTTTGAGAATGGCATTAGCCAATTTTCCAGCTCTAAAACACCCTTGTCTTGGGGAAGCCTCTGTTATGCCCCAGCCTTCAGGATTTTAATCCTTCCATGGGGTAAGCAGAGATTTGTTCCCCACAGATTGCTCATGAATGGGTTTTGCTGTAAGTGCCACCCCAAGCTCCTTGGCTGGATCACAGGATGTCAGGGGTTGGAAGGGACCCAAAGAGATCATCGCATCCAACCACCCTGCCAGAGCAGGACCATACAATCTAGCACAGATCACAGAGGAATGCATCCAGACAGGCCTTGAATGTTTCCAGAGAAAGAGACTCCACAGCCTCTCTGGGCAGCCTGTTCCACTGTTCTGTGATCCTTACAGTAAAGAAATTCCTCCTTGTGTTGAGGTGGAACCTCCTGTGCTGCAACTTACATTGATTGTTCCTTGTGCTATTACAGGAAGCAAGTGAAAAGAGCCTGCCCATCCTCTCCAGACCCCCAGCCCTCAGATATTTATAAACATTTATTAAATCCCCTCTCAGTCTTCTCCAGACTAAAAAGCCCCAGGTCCCTCAGCCTCTCCTCATAAGGCATGTGATCCAGTTCCCTAATCATCCTCGTAGCCTTCTGCTGGACACTCTCCAGCAGATCCCTGCCCAAAACTGAACACAGTATTCAAGATGGGGCCTCACCAGAGCAGAGTAGAGGGGGAAGAGAACTTCCATTGATCTGATGGACACACTTCCAAATACACCCAGGATCTCATTGGCCTTCTTGGCCACAAGGGCACATTGCTGTCCCATGAACAACTTGTTATCCACCAGGACTCTCAGGTCTCTCTCCACAGGACTGCTCTTCAGCAGGTCACCTCCCAACCCGGTGCAGTTTATTATTCCTTCCCAGGTGCAGGACTCTGCACTTGTCCTTGTTGAACCTCATTTTGTTCCTCTGTGCCCAGCTCTCCAGTCTGTCCAAGTCTTGCTGGATGGCCTCACAGCCTTCAGCTGCATCAGCCAAGCCTCCCAGTTTGGTGTCATCAGCAAACTTGCTGAGCAGAATCTGTCCCCTCATGTATGTCATTGATGAAGATGTTGAACAAGACAGGACCCAGCACTCATCTCTGGGGGACTCCACTGGTTACAGCTCTCCAGATGGACCTGGCACCATTTATCACCACTCCTTGAACCCTGTCTTGTAACCAGTTCCTAATCTACCTCACTATCTGCTCTTCCATCCCACACTTCCTGAGCTTGCTCACTAGAATATCATGGGAGACAGTGTCAAAGGCCTTGCTAAGGTCAAGGTAGACTACATCCACCGGTCTCCCTGAATCTACCCATTCAGTTATGGCCTCATAGAATGCTATCAGTTTTGTCAAGCATGATTTTCCCTTAGTAAATCCATGCTGACTACTCTTGATAACCTTCTTCTTTTCCAAGTGCCTTGAGATGCCCTCCAAAAGGAGCTGCTCCATCATTTTTTCAGGGATTGAAATGAGGCTGAATGGTCTAAGGTTCCCTGGAACCTCTTTCTTTTTGAAGACTGGAGTGACATTGGCTCTCCTCCAGTCCTCAGGCACCCCTCCTGTCTGCCATGATTTGGCAAAAATGGTACAGTGCTCAAGGTTCACTGAAATTGCCCATGAAGAAATCCTCCTAGTGGCAGTGATGCTGCTGTGTATGCTCTGCCATTTCTCCATCAGCACAGAAACAGTCTTTCAGCCACCAGCCCAGGATGTAATTGAGCCATGATCAGACTCTCAGAAACATCTCACACCTGCTTCCCACTGTCCTTCATTCAGAACACCACATGGGGATGTCCTAAAAGCCACCATTCCTCCTAGAAGTCTTTCAACAGTCTGAGGAGTACCAGGGGGCTAAGCCACTGGCATCAACACAAAGCATTCACACAACTGCACAGTGATAGTCACCTCCTCCTGCTTTTTGCCCATTTGCAGGAGCATCAAAGCATCCCTCCCTTTCCTCAATAACTCCGAGTTCACTCCAGCACTTTCTGGTCCTAGAATGACTTAGTGCATAGAACCCACTGACCAGCCTCCTCTTTATCACCAGCAGAATATACTCCGTAACTTTCACAAAGGTAGTAACACTAGTACATCTAGACGGGTCTTACTGTACCCACAGAAGGTCTCTTGTCCACCTGTCATGAAGTCAAAGCATTGTACAGGGCAGTGGGCACCACTAATTATACAACCAATGTACCATATCTGTAGAATCAGTGAAATCATTAATTTATTTCAGGAGGGAGAGTTTGATAGGTGGATGCCACCTGTCAGTTTGTAGGATGGCTTCAGCATCCACAAGAGTGAGCTCTGCTAATTCTTCTCACCAAATGTGTAAGAGAACACTGGGCACAGCTTACAAGAGATGTCTTGTTACAGGCTCACTGCTGTGCATGCTGAATGAATGACCAGCCAATAATGCCAACAATGAATGCAGGCATAAAAAGTCAGTGACTACGGACACTGATGGGAAGCCTGCCCTACATTGTCCATTTGCTTGTGTTCAGCTCATTGGTCCAGGCCTAGGGAAAACTTAATGTTTTTCAGAACAGAGAGGAGTTTAATAGCTGTGCATTCAGGATTAGGACATCAGCCTTCCCACAAGCCACAGCAAAAGTCAGATAGAAAAGATCACCCTGATGCCTCCTTGCTTTCAGGCTCTGGCATTTCTCACTCCCTAAGGAAACCTAAAAAATGTTGAATTTTCGCTAACTTTGGAAGACCAATTCCTGATAGTTAAAAACGGTGCTTTCTCTGGAAATATTCACGATTATTCTCAAGCAATTAAAACACAAATCTAAGATGAGGAGTTTCCCCCAGCAAACTCACACAGCTGGAAATTACACAGGTGTATCATGAAATAATCCCTGCACAGGGCTGCAAATCTCACAGCCCTGACCTACACCCATAAGCCTGCACTCAAACTCATCCATATATAATTCCATAATCTGTTTGGTGTGTTAAATATTTCAAATTAAAATGTGTCAGGGTCAGAACCAAAACAGTGCATTATGTGGAATAAGATTTTAATTCAGCAGGTCTTGGGAGAGACATGGGGAAGGAGGAGGAATCCATGCCAATTATTTTACATTTTGGGAGAGTTATTTAACTATTGGACCAGCCCATACCAGGACACTTTGCAGCAAGGTTTTTTGTTTGGGTTTTTTTTGTTTTGTTTTGTTTTGTTTTGTTTTGTTTTGTTTGTTTGTTTGTTTGCTTCTCTTCTCCCAGTCCTCAAATTATCTCCAGGTCCTTAGATCCATTACATTAAGTAATATTAAGAACATATGCATATGCAAATTAATCTGTGGCATCCATATATTTCACTTTACATGACAGCTTGAAGTGTAGTTGTGTGAGTCAATCAAATGCCATGAATTTGTTATGCACAAGAGATCATTAATATTAATTTGGACATGGGCACAGTGTAGTAGCCTATGCCACCATTAGAAATGGACTCCTCACTTTAATTGTTCAGCAAATTCTTGGGTATTTTTGAAATCACTGCCTATGGCCTGATTAAAATATGTTGTTTTTTTCCCCAAGTAGTCTTCAGAACAGCATCAGAATTGTATTAAAAAATACAGAGCAGACCTTTTCTAAGACAGATGGCACACAATGAGGTTAAAAAAAGTATCTTGAGATCCAACCAGCAAGAACAAAAAAAAAAATTGCTTGCATTGTTGTTTTCATTATCTTGCTTCTGTCATTTCATGAGCTTTGTATCTTGCAAGGAAAGAAAGAAGGGAGAAAAACTGTGAAATTAATCTTTTGTGCATGGCCTGATAAAGAAGAGACATGCTCAGACAAAAGATAGACTGAGAGAAGGTACCGTGATTGATGACTAAAGTAAAGGTGTCAGAAGAGTATTATGTAAATTACTGGAGGCACAGACCATTTCAGAGAGAATGAGAAGGAGAGGGGAAGCCAGTGAGAGAGAGAAAAAAAGGACTGCAGAGTCGATGTCACCAAGACACTGGTCCCCAAGCGCCAATTTCTTGCCATCTTTCATCTGCTCAGACAGGCTCACCTCACTTTCTATTTGGTTTGCACAATGTAACAAAGGAGGAAGAAACTGTCAACATTAGCATGAATACAGGCCAAAAGCAGAGTTCAAGCATGCAGTGTCTGAAGAATCAGCGAGATGGGAACTTTAAGGCAGCCTTCATGCTCGTATGTGTGCCCGTGAAAGGCAACAGTTCAGAGGTGATTTGCTCTTTATTTTGTGCCAGAATCAGGATTCAGACAGGCAGGACCAGGGTCTTACTCTGTGTTTAACATCCATGCTTTTGCATGTAGCTTCAGCCATGTATGGTTGTCCAGCACACAACACGATCAAGGCGTCTGGAACCTGCCAGCAGCCACCCCTAGGACAGCCCAGACCTGCCTCTGCCTCTATTGCTCTTTTGCCAATTTTTTTATCAAATTCATGCCCATGCCCACACACTGTACAGAAAATAAGGGATAGACAGAGCCCACATATACGAAACTCCCCGCCCCAAAAATGTCTTCCTGCCACTAACACAGTCACATTAACAAGCCCTGGCCACACAGTCACGCCAAGCCTGCCAGCACACTCTGTCTCTGCCGCTCCTGTCTCCTCAAGTATGGCTGAGCAAAGATTATGCACTGCCTGCCACAAATTTCCAGAAGGATTCCATGAAAGCACAATCCAACTAAATTTATATCAAATGAAAATGTGTTTGGTCTTCCATTCCTCATCTTTCTAGCACAGGTTTTCACATCCCAAGAGAACAACGTAGCTAACAGCGTGGAAAGTAAAAAACCATTTAACCATTTTTGTACTTTTATCTTTCTGGGGGGAAAAAAAAAAAAAAAAAGAAAAAGAAAGAAGAAAAAAAAAAAAGAAAAATAAAAAGAAAAATCATCCTCCAAGGAAAAATGCAACAGGCTTTCAGGAATTTTCCTCTTTGTTCCTGACTATAGGATTAATCTGGCTCCTGCTTTAAAACCAATTATTATGTATTGTCTTTTGAATTTCACCTTTACCATATCTTTGCCCCTATTTAATTCAGTCACCGGCTTTTATTCAAAAACTTCATTTTCCAAGAAAAAAAGCCCCACCCTATAAATGGTCACCTATGACCTCCATGGTAACAAGTGAAAGGAGCATCCAAGGGGAAGAAAATACTAAACTGATATTTGATGAAATGCACTATTCCCCTCCATGTGTACTCCTGATATGTGAGGCTTATGGTGCATGGTGGCCTCTATACATTAACTAATTATCCTGTGGAGTAAAACCCTGTTTTTAAGATGTGAAAGAAGAGGGAATCATAAGCTGAGAGCCCAGCATGCTAACCTCCTGTCTCTTTCCTCTGTGGGGGTGGCAGATCTGTAAGGGCACCCCTTTGCCACATCTTGCCTGTGGGCCAAATGCTGTGTCTGGACACAGTGATCTCCAGTACAGCTAGCTCAGATTCTCTCTGAATTTGTCCTGCTGCAACAGAGAGTGTGATTCAGAGTGCAGATCGCATCCTTTTCACAGAATACAAAATTGTGTATGTCCATCAGCCTTACTTCTCAACTGGTACATGCATCCAGTGAAAGGAGCCCTCTGCTCCACTTCCCTTGGCTGCTCTTCCTGCTGTCCTGCCCAGCACTGGAAAGCAAAAAGGACAGGGTAGATTTGGGGCAAAGTTGGCAAAGCTGGCTCCTGGCTCCTTCAGTAGGGAGCGTGAGTGTGGAAATAAAGCTTCTTTCCAACTGCCTTCTTGCAGTAAGTTATCACATGGCTTTCATTTTGAGTACTGAGCAACATTATAATGAGATTTAATAACAAATTGTTTCAATTTCACATCCCCTGTATCATCTCTTGGCCAGGCATAGTAGTCCATAGGGGGAAAAAAAAAAACCAAAACCCACAAAACATAATTTCTTCTCATAGAATTTTTAATTTTTCCACTCTTCTGTACCACGAGTGCAACAGTTGGGAAAAAAAAAAATTAAAATCCAAAGAGGCAGCTATGCCTATATCATCAACCTACCCTTAAAGAGTAAAGTAATAAAATAGGCGGACAGTAAAAAACAAATAAAATACCTTGGGCATCGAGCTCTGTTCAAATCAGCTTTTAAAGTACCAGTGAATTCACATTTTAAAGAATACTTTAGTTTGCAAGATTGGAATTCTTTATAAGAAGAAACTCTCAGAGGAAGTTGTCATTTTAGGCTGCACAAACCAAAATCCTTCCCAAATCAGGTGCTTAGAAAAAAAAATTGAAGCACTTTAATAATTTAAATTGCTCCCTTTTGCACATGCCCAGAACCCAAATCCCTTTTCTAACTGAAGTGCTTATATAAAAATTTGACAGCTCTTATAATTTTAAATTGCTCTACACTGAGTATGCCCAGAACCTTGATCACTTCCAAATTCAAGGGCTTATAAAAATTTGAAGCACTCCAATAATTTTAAATTGCAATGCACAGTGCAGAGTGATTTAAAATTATTGGACTGCTTCAATTTTTTTAAAAGGTCTTCAATTTGGAAGTGAGTCAAGCAGCATTCTAATACAGTAGTTTAAGACATACTGTACTGATCTAAAATTTAACATCTAAAAATAATGAAAATTAAACCAACTTCACTATTTTAAAAGGGAGAAGAGTTTTCCCAAATATGCCTAGAAAACCCTAAAAGGCACAACATGTGACTTCTTGGTCCTTCTTTGGAAAAAAGTCACGGAATGATGGAATCATCCAGGCTGGAAAGGACCTCTGAGATCATCAAGACAAGTCATTTCACTCATTCCACCAAGTCTGTTACTACAAAGTCAAGAGCAAAGAAGAGATGCCCAAGATGAAACCATAGAGTTAAGGTCAGCCATAATCTGTGGGTTGGACACCACAAAAATACTTCCAGAAGTGGTTGGAGGAAAGCAGGGTGGGTAGGTATTCACACTGCAGGGGCTCTGTAGATAGCCATCTGCCACACAAAGACATCACCCATAGGCACCCCTGCACCCAGTAGGTAACATCCGCCCCTCCATCCCCCCGCCATTTCCTTCAGACTTGAAAAGAGCAGATTAGTCAGCTATGAAGGGTTGAAGTTTGCACTGACACCTGGCAGTGGGAGAGCCATCTCAAAGACTAAATGGCATCTAGGAGCATCAAGGAGGTTACACAGTAAATTCACTGCTCTGGACGTCAGAAGAGCAGACTTTAATCTCTTCAGGAATCTGCTCAAGAGGGTGCCATGGGAAAAAACTCTGGAAGGAAGAGGGGCCGAGGAAAGCTGGACATTGCTCAAGGATCACCTCCTTCAGGCCCTGGAGCGATGCAACCCAAATAAAAGGAAGGCAGATAAGAATGGAAGGAGGCCTGCATGGATGCATGGAAAACTCCTGGACAGGCTTAGACACAAGAAAAAAGCCTACAGGGAGTGGAAGAAAGAACAGGTAACCTGGGACCAATACAAAGACATTGTTCATGAAAGCAGAGATCAGGTTAGGAAAGCTAAAGCACAGCTGGAGATGAATCTGGCTAAGGATATTAAGGGGAACAAGAAGAATTTCTTCAGATATATCAGTGAGAAAAGGAGGACTAGGGAGAATGTGGGACACCTTCAGAAGGAAAATGGAGAGCTGGTGACAGGGCACATGGATAATGCTGAGGTTCTCAATGACTTTTTTGCCTCGGTCTTCAGCAGCAAGTGCTCCAGCCACAATCTCCAAATTCCAGAGGGCAAAAGTAAAGACTGTGGGAATGAAGACCTGCCCACTGTAATTGAAGATCATGTTTGTGAGCACCTGAAGGCGCACAAGTCCATGGGGCCTGATGAGATCCACCCACAGGTCCTGAGGGAACTGGCAGATGAAGTTGCCAAACCACTGTCCATTGTATTTGAAAGGTCATGGCAGACTGGTGAAGTTCCTGCTGACTGAAAAAGGGCAAACATAACACCCATCTTCAAGAAGGGAAAAAAGGATGACCCCATGAACTACAGACCAGTCAGCCTCACCTCTGTGCCTGGCAAGATCATGGAGCAGATCCTCCTGAAGGCTCTCCTAAGGCAAATGGAAAACAAAGCAGAGGTGATTGGTGGTAACCAGCATGGATTCACCAAGGGCAAATCATGCCTGACAAATTTGGTGGCTTTCTATGATGAAGTCACAGCAGCAGTGGACAAGGGAAGGGCAATTGACATCATCTACCTGGACCTGAGGAAGGCCTTTGACTCTGTCCCACATCACATCCTGGTCACCAAACTGGAAAAACACAGACTGGATGGGTGGACAACTCGCTGGATAAGGAATTTGCTGGATGATCGCACACAGAGAGTGGTGATCAAGGGCACAATGTCCACC
>VWZI01011206.1:133302-157422 GCA_013396835.1 Psilopogon haemacephalus | reverse complement strand
GGGCCCAGGCCAACCTCATGAAATTCAACAAAGCCAAGTGTAAGGTCCTGCACCTGGATCAGTGTAATCCCAAGCACAACTCCAGGCTGGGTAGCAAGTGGCTGGAGAGCAGCCCTGAGGAAAAGGACCTGGGGGTCTGTGTTGATGAGAAGCTCAACATGAGCCTGCAGTGTGCACACGCAGCTCAGACAGCAACTGTGTCCTGGGATGCATTAAGAGAGACATTACCAGCAGGGCAAGGGAGGTGATTCTCCCCCTTTACTCAGCTCTTGTCAGACCCCACCCGGAGTACTGTGTGCAGTTCTGGAGCCCCCAGCATAGGAAGGACATGGAACTGCTGGAGAGAGTCCAGAAGAGGGCCACGAAGATGATCAGAGGGCTGGAGCACCTCTGCTATGAGGACAGGCTGAGAGAATTGGGGCTTGTCAGCCTGGAGAAGAGAAGGCTTCGAGGAGACCTTATAGCAACCTTCCAGTATCTGAAGGGGTCCTACAGGAAAGCTGAGGAGGGACTATTCACAAATTCTTGTAATGAAAGGATGAGGGGCAATGGGTTCAAACTGGCAGAGGGGAGATTTAGACAGGATGTTAGGAGGAGGTTCTTCACAGTGAGGGTGGTGAGACACTGGAACAGGTTGCCCAGGGAGGTTGTGGCTGCTCCCTCCCTGGAGGTGTTCAAGGCCAGGCTGGATAAGGTCTTGAGCGACCTGATGTAGTGGGAGGTGTTGGCCTATGGTGGGGGGTTGGAACTGGATGATCTTTGAGGTCTCTTCCAACCTAAACCATTCTATGATTCTATGAGTCCTTCCGTCCTTTCTTCATAGAATCAAAGAATCATAGAATAGTTTGGGTTGGAAGGAACATTGAAGATCACCTAGTTTCAACTCCCCTGCTATAGGCAGTACCACCTCCTACTAGACCAGGTTTCTCAATGCTATGTCCAGCCTGGCTTTGAACCCTGTGGAGGGTTGGAGCCTCTATAAATTCTTAACAAGGACAACTTGTCCCATGGTGAAGAATTTTTTCCTAATGTGTAATCCAAATCTAGTTTCTTCCAATTTAAACCATTACCTTTCACCCTATCACAACATGCCTTTGTAAAATGTCCCTCTCCAGCTACCCTATAGCTTCAAATACTACCCTGTACCCTTCAGAAGGCTGACATAAGGTGTCACCTGACCCTTCCCTCCTCCAGACCAAATAACCCCAACTCCCACAGTCTGTCTTCATAGGAGAGAAATATTCCTGCCCTCAGATCATCCTTGTAATCCTCCTCTGGATCTGCTCTAACAGTTTCGTGAACTTTTTGTGCTGGGGGCTCTTGCAGCAAAAGCAAGGGATGGGTTTAGATTATTTACAGATCTGTTGGTTATAGACCAGTGCTTTTCTCAATGTTGTTTCTGTTTCCTCTCAAACCATATGCTTTCTAGTGGGGACTCACAGCAAGTTTCCCATTCATGGTTCAAAGCACTGGCTCCCCACTGCTTCGTTTCATGAAGAGTGGAAACACACAATTTGCACCAGGTTTAGTGTTAGACACTGATTCTCTGTGTAAGCCATTTTGGCAGCTATTCTCTTCCCTTTAAAATCTTTCCCGTTTTTGGAGGTGATTTATATTAATAAGCTGATTTGATGTGATATGCAAAACTCATGCTTGGTATTTCTGTTCTGTATGCTTAATGTGAATGGTGGAAAAGGACAATGCTGTTTGGCTGTCTGGAAGTCTCTTTTCATTCCAGACATGCAAAACTATTCTCAGAAGTCAACTGTTAGAGAGTTTGGTTTTTTTTTTAATTGGTTTTGATACCCTGAAGATATCAAATGATAAGGAATGAAAAGAGACTTGAAGTCACCACTTTCTCCAACCGTTCATGAACATATGCAATGTAAAATTGTTTCACAACAGGGACCAGGATCTGTTTCATCTTATAACAGGTTGGAAATCTTGTCTATTTGCAGCTCCTTCAATATATTTAATACTAGAGACACCACATCTTCAGCCACAAGCTTCATTTTGAAGTTGGGGTGTTGTGTCATCTGTGTTCTTTTGTTTCTTGTTAAGCTAAAACTCACAGGGCATGACAGAAGGAACCCTGATGCCTAGCTCCAGGCTAATAAAGAACGCTTGTTAAATTTTGATTACTATCTATTAAAAATGAGCATCCTCAGACAAAGAGAGAGATTGGACCTAGGACAGCACCATTTCTAATGTGAATTCCTAAGAGAGATGAAATTCAATTGTGGATTGGCTGGAGTGAGTCAAACAAGCACAGGAAATTTGGTTGGAAAAGCCAAGCAAAGATAGGGAGGTCTCTTTTATTACTAGGATAAGCTATGGAAGAGGGAAAATTAATCTGCAGGAAGAGAGACCTAGGACTGGGAGGCAAAGAGAACTTCTTAAATATCTGGGATGCTTACAGGTTCCTGAGGATTCAGGAGGTCAGCAAAAATCCTGAAAGGTAGTAGCACAGGGAGAGTACATTGCTCAGAAAGCTCATAGACAGGTACTGCAGGGTGTAGCAGAGGACAGAAATGATTGAAGATATTCACACAAGCCATGTTACTAATTTGCCTGTGCTCACAAGCAGTGTGATCTCTTTTATTAAACTATCCAGTAAGCAAGCATTACAACTTTTCCTTTCATGATCACAAAGCTTTTCTCTCTTCCTCTCTTTCTTTTTTAATCACTCTGGTCAGAATAATTCATCCTACAGGACAAGGCCAGAGCAGGAAGTTCCTATTGCAGTGGGTTTAAGATAAATGGCATCCGCTGACTGTCCTACATGATGAACTTGCACTTTTACTCAATAGATTCACAATTTATTGTGTAAAAAGTATCTGCTTTGAAAAAAAAAATGGTGTGAAGAGGTTTTATTCAATACGCTGTAATGGTGAGCTGTTATGGTCCAGGAGGTGGATAATGTGCATCTTAAAATACTGTGTAAATACATATTTCTATAATAGCCTGCTACATTTCCAAAGGAGCCATTGCAGCATGCATTTGAAGTGAGAAGAAACTCATAGGAGATGGGCTCTGGCACTTTTCCCTCAGCAGGAGGTGGGCAATGACAATTTTTCCTGAATTAGAGAGACAAAAATATTATTTTCTGATTCAAATGAATAATAAAAAAAACAATGGAAAGCAGCAGCTCAGAGAACTTTGACTGAAAGGAAGGAAGGTAAGCATTAATGTGATGAGAGTGCTGAGAGAGCTCTGCTCTCTCCTACAGTCAACATATTTCCTTGCTCCCCAGCTGAGATAGCAGCATTACATGAATGTTCTCTGTATTTTCTTCCCAAGAGCTGATAGAATTATTTGTTGTGAATAACATTCATAGGAGCTTTGATCCTGAAAATGCCTATGTATGAGAGCAACTAGACACCTTAGAGGGCTTTATATCGCACAAGCACATCCCAAAGTCCTACAGATATACCCACTATTGAAAAGTAATTATTAATATGATACTGAATTAGTTTTGCTGTCTTTCAAATAGCTAGATTAGATTCTGGGTCATCTGTGATCCAAGTCAGATAAAATATTGTGGTTTACAAATCCTTGACTGGACAGATGAGAGTTTCGGAGATCTGAATGTGCAACAACATACAGGAAAAGTGGGATGAAATTCGTGGAAGTTTCTCCCTACTCACTGAACAGCTACCACGGTCACATAAATAAAAGCAAGACAGATCAGATGCTTCTGTTTAAAAACTCCAAGCAACAATTCAATTCATGCAGCAACGTTTCTAGAACCACAGAAGACTAAAAGACCCTTCACAGGGTCCTGCAGAGGCCATCATGGGCTGCCCTGCAAAGTCAGCTCTTACTTTTCCCTTCCTCTGCACAAACCACCACACGTGACACACATCTGCAGTGGGCTGACAAACACATCTCTGAACACAACAACCTATGAGCCAGGAAGAAATGCAAAGCAAAACCCTGCCTATCTGCCCCTATTTTGATATTTACACTCTGGGCCATCCCTTACACACAGCACATATATAAGCCTTTATTGTAGTGCTGGAAAACGATTCTCTATTATTTGCAATTATTTCCTAATTTGGCCAGTATGGGAGGTTATTGCTGCTGAAAAGAATGAATAAAAGCATATGTGAGGGAAAAAAGTGCTAGCAGTAAAGTTTAAAAAGAGCACAGATTAAGATTAATAACCTCAAAAGTCAGGGCCTAGAGTACTTAAAACAAGTAAAAAGACATTACGGAGCAAGAGAATGGAGCCAGAAAGAACTTTTGGTATGACACCAGATGACACATCCAACTTCCCAGGTCACCTAGTGTTAACTCTGTGAGCACTCACAGCACACCTGCCCCCATGTCATGGAAACAAGGTTGATTTGCAACTTTTTTTTTTTTTTTTCCTTGCAGAGGTTCAGGTGGAAAAAAACAGTTTGCATGCAGATTACATTCATGGACCACAAAGTTAGCAGGACTCTTTCAGTCTGAGTTCCCCACAGGCTTTGTCTTACACTCCAAGCAGGTGAATAGCAGCTACATCACCAAAAATAAACAAGAACTGTCCATCTAGGCAAGTGTGGAGAAGGAAGGTGACATACCTGGAAACCAGAGGTCTGTGTGCAAGTTCTGGTTACTGTATTCAACAAATTTTGCCTTGTTTCAGTGAAAATGCAGAAAGATGTTCTGCAGGTCATCAGCAGACACATGCAGAACTACTGTACCTGCTCATGCGAATAATAGAAAGGGCACAGAATTGTTCATCACAGATATACTGCTTGTAAAAGGAGTGGGCACAAATATTTGCACCCCTCAGAACAGCTGCCAATACTGCAGAACAGAGCAATTAGGACTCAGAACTGAGTTAATAAAGGCAATGGAGAGATGATTAAAAGTACTTTGCTAGGGAGAAAACAGTTTTAGTCACATGCATACTGAGATGTCACCATTTAATAAAATGACAAAAACTATCTATCACATATGCATGAACACAGAACAATATAAAGAGGTTAACAGAAATTGATGGCATCCCAGCTTTAATTTTACACTGAATCGGAGTCTTTAGTGATTGAAATAGACAAAGATGTATAGGGTTATCTTGTTGAAGAGGCTTTGCTAATTACTGGCACTTGTCATTTCTCCATAGCTTTATCTAAGTCAGGAAGGCTAACTAGCTCTTTTTCCCCAGTGTGCATTGTTTGTTCAGCAGGCTTTGTGCTGAGAAAGCCTTTTTCATAACGGCACCTAATTATTAACAGGTTCATAAATAAATGAGTCCTAATATTTTCCTCAGCATTTATGATAGGGACATTTGGGCTACAAAAAATTACAGTTGTCTTTAATAAAAATGGGCACTTACACATGAAACCTATTAGGGTCCTTGTTATGCTAAAGAGGAGGAGGAGGCAGAAAAGGGGAGGAGCAGAATTATAGAACCACACTTTATAGCACTATCATATTTTTCATGTGATTTTAGTAGCTATTTATTATCTTACATTAGCTAATTATGGTTCTAACCTGAAATGGATTTCTGGACTTCATGCCCTAGCCAGCGGTTTGCAACACTGTATGCTCTCAGACCAAACTAACACTGTAAACTAGGCAGATACTTTCAGATCCGAAACTTCTGGAAAGATAAGCAAGGCAAGAGACAAAGCTGGGTGCTGTTGTATGGCTGATGCTCAGGTGTGATACGTTCTCTCCCATATTTTACAGACTGTTTCTAGGGATGTGTCCCAACTCACTATGGATATCGGAGTCAAGCAAAACTGGAAATAATCTGCAAGGATGGGGAGGGTCACATCTGAGCAAGGCCAAAACAGCTGTAAAGTTGCATGAGATAACAAAGCAATCTTGAGGAGTATGAGACTTCAGCTCTCCTCTCTCCTCTCCAAGAGGCTCATCCCAAAACACCCAGTCCTCTATAACATGACAAGTGACGGAAGGGAAGAAGCTTACCCTACCTACTCCACATTTTTGAACAGGGCACATACAGGTGCAACACCAGCACTAGATTCAAATCTCCCAGAGCCCAGACTAGTGTTTCAGCCATAATAAAGAACCATAGAATCATTTCAGTTGAACAAGATATCATTCTGTCTTTGTGCTTTCAGCCCTGGGAATGATGCCTCCTGCACAGCCTACCAGTGCCTGCTGCAAGCTGGTGCTGCATGCCACAACACACATGAATGAAGCCAGAAGAGCAAACAAATATTTGCCAAGAGACTGCAAGAAGTGGCATAGGCTTCATAACACCTCATGGACAAATCTGACTCTTCCAACACAAACACCAAAATGTTTGCCATTTGCCCATACTTTTCCAAAGATGTCTGCTAGAATCAGGCCCACTGTTAAGCACTTTGTTTCTTCTCTAAGTTTCATGTTTTTAAAAATAACTTCTAATCAAACAAGCTGTAATGGACAATTGAAGACATCAGAAATGCATCTGCCTGTGACCACAAAACTTTTTGTCTTTCTCTTTGGAAGTAATAATCTGAAAGTAAATACAGCAGAAAGCCTGTGTCAGAGTATACTAAACAGTTAGCTAATTTGGCTTTGTAGACAAATTTTAAGACCCAAAAGCATTTTTTTTTTTTTTTTTTCCTAATTAGATGTGGCTCTATTTTTTTTGGTGTGTGTGTGTTTGTTTATTTGTTTGTTTGACTTAATGCTGAAGTCATTTAAATAAAAAAATCATTTGAGCATACTGGCACAGGGTTGTGGGTTTGTTGGTTTTTTTCTCTGTGAATCAAAGTGAAATACACAAAACCAATTTAATTACAAAAGTACCAGTTCCTTCAGAATGTCAGTAAGTCTCAAAATTGCTTTAGATATTTGCTGGATATCAGAAATGGGTAATGCAGCATTTTAAGTGTTAGAAATGCATTAGTACTTTGTAAGTACATGATCCTTAATGTACTAATCTCAGCAATATATGTAATGAGAACTTTCAGTAACACTTTATTTTAAGTGTCCTCTGAGAAATGCTAATTTACAATGAGACACCTATGGAAGTACATGTGACATCTACATGAATACCAAGTGAATTCATTTTGATCAATGCTATTACAATGAATATGATATGAATTCACAATGATAGAGTGTATAAAGAATTACCACATTTTCCTTTAATATTACATATGTTTTGAAGATTAGTGTGTTCAAAACCACCTTTCACATTCATTAGGAGATGTGTACATTGGTACGTGCAAGAGATACACCATAAGACCTTTCTAAAGCATGTTTGCATCATTTAAAATAAATTAAACTTAATAAATAATACCTGTTAGTAGTGGCATAGTTTCTTGCTTCAGTCCCAGTAATGAGGTCTCCTCAATCCAATGTACTCCTTGACTTGCATTTCAGGACAATGTATAGAAAAATGAGTTGGACTTCATATCCACTGCTTAGCTGGGTATATGGCTACTCACTCACCAAAACCCAGTAATACAATCTAGTAGAGCATCTTCATACTCCATAAGAATACAGCTGGTGCATTAAGGAAAATTAGCTGATGAGCTCTTCTTAAGTCTGACCATTAGAGTCAGGAAAGGAACCACTAGTATTGGTGGATTTTGTAAAGGTGACTCTTAGCTGAAGTTCCAGAAAAGGGGCTGAGGTTCCAAAATCTGAGCCCTCCTGTCCTCTCTAACTGCAGCAAGTCAACTGCAGTTGACTTGCAGCAACCCCAAGATGTAGAAAAATGTTTTGAATGTACTTGACAATTTAACTGGTGGAGAAAAAGAATGCTGTCAAAAGCTATCAGCAAAGTAAAACAATTGATCGAATCTCTGTAGGTTTGCTGTTAACTCTCCCAAACCTGAGTGCTGTTTGTCCCAGTAGCCATTCCTAAGAATATGTTCTGGTGACAGTTCAGAAATGTTCCTCATGGGTCCTAGCTCTCCCAGGCAGATGGGGAAAATGGTCCATTACCAAGTCCAGAAAGCTCTGTATGTCAGTCTGCAAACCCTCTCCTTTCTCTAACAGCTAGCCACAGGTGCATTAAAAATTATTAGCGTCTGAGGAATGAATAATTGGAAGATAAATGGATAGGAAGGCAATAAAGGAGCTCATCCAAGTTGCACATTGACTTGAAACACTGACAAGAAATGATGACCCAGATGCCAGCAACAAATACTGATGAAAAGCAAAGATCCTGATGCACTTGCTCTAGTTTCATTTAATTTGAAAACTTTTACACAATCTTTTAATATGTATGTTACGTGTATGTATTTATATGTCACTGGTGTCCTTCTCTAAATGTGACTGTGTTTACTAAAAGGTGGATAGAATCCAAATGCCACTGCGACCATTCAATGTCTTGTAATGACAGGATGAGGGGTGATGGGTTCAAATTGGCAGAGGGGAGATTTGAACGGGATGTTAGGAGGAAGCTCTTCACAGTGACGGTGGCGAGGCACTGGAACAAGTTGCCCAGGGAGGTTGTGGCTGCTCCCTCCCTGGAGGTGTTCAAGGCCAGGCTGGATGAGGTCTTGAGCGACCTGATCTAGTGGGAGGTGTCCGTGCCTATGGTGGGGGGTTGGAACTGGATGGTCTTTGAGGTCTCTTCCAACCTAAACCTATGATTCTGTGATTTTCTATCACTGTATACCACTTTTGGCTGTGTTTCTTCAGGATCGGTCCCTTTTACATCAAGCAGGAGTCATGTGTAGTGGGTGATGCCAATAAGCAATTGTGCTAATCAAGGTGTGACACCTGTCAGAGCAAAGGCTGAACCAGCAGTATGTGTTGGCTGAGCACTGAAAGATCATGCTAATTGCCAGCGTCTGGCCTTTGGCAGGACTATCAGGCGTCGGGAGCTTTCGGCAGCAATTCACAAGGCTTGGAAAGGATACAAGAATCCTCTCACAGTGCTGAAGGTCCCTTCTCTTACACAGTGCCAAATATCTCCTGTGAGACACTTCTCACACTTCCCATCCGTATCCCTGGTACCAACCAGTGCTCAGCACATCACCGAAGGAACCATTACACAAGCTACAAGGTTTATGAAACCTCAACAGCACACAGCAGAAATTGCTACTTGTCATTAAGAAGTCCATGGAAGCTCTTCCAGCTCTACATGTGATCGTATTACCCAAAAGGTTACAGTTAAAGTTGCATGTGTCTATACAGACAGTTGTTTATATAATTATATAAGTATACACATGCGCACATAACTATTTATGGATGAAGCAGGCTTGTAAACTTCCCCTGCTAGGGGAAGGGACTTGTCAGTTTGGCTGAAAATTAGAAGATAGTTTAATAAAAACATAAGAGAGGTCCTGAACTATGATGCCTGTGATGGTATGAGCTGAGAAAGTGCTGCAAAACACTTCACTGTCATTTAAAAAAAAAAGAAACTGAATTGTTAAAATGGTTTGATGTTTGCATTTAATTCATTCTTTCCATTTAGCCAGGAAAACAGAGGAAACGTCTCAGAAGAGTGATAGAAGGAAACATACCATTTCATTTGTCTGTTGCTGGAATAAGTACCTTAAATAAGGAAAGAACTTCAGAACACAAGTTTAAAATAAAATCTAAAATAATAAGAAAACCACTAGCATTATTTCTTGCTCTACGTTTGTTCATCTGGGCCACATGGTTTTTTGGTATGGAGATGGTGCTACAAGATATATTCAAAAATTCACACTTTGCTTAATCATTAGAAACTTGAAATCCAGATACTGAAGAAAAAAGTGGGGGGAAGGGGAGGAGAAGGGAGGTGGAGAGAGAAGAGAAAAATTGTAAATTTTTCTCCAAAAATTGCCTCAGAATGAAATTCTGCCCTTTTCTTATACTCCAAAAAGTCATTACCATCTGACAGCTGTTTAGTGGCATATGTGTGTTGGTGGTACCAGTCCAATTCCTAGTGGGCAGGTGTCTGCATCACAAAAGCCACCAGCACAATTGGCACTAATTGGCACCCTTGCTGGCAGCCACCGTAAAGAAAATAAGGATTAGATGGCACAGAGATCTAATTATCCTGTCACCATAAAGGTGATCCCCCTCCCCCCATTTTGGTCAGGAAGGCCTGTTGGCAAGACAGTTTTGGGGAAGTTTGCACTTCCCGGGCTTGTGTCTCACAGGAGTGGCATGAAATGTTGGATGTCTGGTGCTGGCAACAAGGCATGTTCCACAGGCACTTTCACTTTGTGTTTTTACCTGAATTTTCAAAGGAAAAAAAAAACAAAAAACCAAACCACACAACACCAAAGAACACCTAAATTCACAACTCCAACAACAAACCAGAAAATTCCCTCTTCATTTGGACAGTTTCTAACTAATACAAACGTGCTATTTTTTGTAGATAATCCCCACACTGCTCTGCTGGAGTAGCAGTGTATTTGATGCCTTTCTTTGTATGGGGCTTTTTGCTTTCTTTTTTTTCCTTGCTTTCTTTTTTTTTTTTTTTTCTTGGAATGGCATGCAAATTCTATGATTTTTCTAAGTATAGGGTGCAAAACACCCTGGAAACTTGGGGGAGGGGAAATGTCTTACAGCTCAGCAAGCTTTATGAGGATATTCTCTTAGTTATTGAGATGAGTTGAATAATTCTCCATTAATTTATACACCAGTGAAACTGGCCTGTTGGCAAGTCCACAATTAATGTGAATGCCAAGTGGGATTGCAGCTTTGTTTCATCTAGGAAAACACTTAGCTGAACAGCAGCTTTCCCAGCTGAAAATGTGTGTCTGTCTTTAAACTTGCAACAGAAGCTGGCATTTCTTCATTTCCATTCACTCTGTCATTATGATGCATTATACAAAGTAATGATGTAATACACTGGAAAGCTGAAATGCTAGCTCTTTGCCAAAAATAATAATGCAAAAAGTGTACAATTATTTTTGCCTATGAAAGCTGCTCTCACTGCCATCTCCAGCTCCTCAGTCAAAGAGAAATCTTTAATAGCAGCTCACCTCTTTCTGTTGGCGCATCAGACAGGAATGCGAAAAGGAGAGATGCCAGCTCATCCATGCTGAGTTACAACTTTTAAAAGATCTAAACATATTTATCACTTCAGCACAGCAGTCCATCACCACCTCACCTGCAGGAAATGCCATTTCATTCTGCAAGTGGCTAAATAGAATTACTGGAGGCAAGAAAGGCACAGGGATTTGAACTCTGGTCAAGAGATCAAAATGCCAGGATTTTTTTCAGGCCTAGACTTACTGTTCCTTAATGACCAAAGTCATGAAAATATCAGGTTTGTGTGTGCACAGTGATGATACTTCAGCAAGGACGTTAACCTTCCCCAGAGCAGCAAAAAAAGGCAATAAAACACTGATTGCTTTAGGATAAACACCTATGCTATTGCGTTATGTCCCATGGACTTACACACAGCCCATAGGGCCTCAATGCTACAAAACACCTCCACAGGCAAAGCTGTGAAATCAGTCCAGGGCACTGGCAAAATTGCATCAACAGATGTGTCCCAGACATAGATGTTCAGAGAAACAATAGCTCCTACCTCTTAACCCTATGACAAGCAGAGAGATGGGCAGATGATGCAGGTAAAGCAACAAATAGAAGCTTTGTAACAGACTCTGCCACCCAGGTGGTCTGCAGTTTGTTCACCAGACTAGTAGCTACCAGAACAGAGTTCGCCATAGGTAGAAAAAGCTGCTGTCAGTGGTCTAAGGGCAGAACCAGGCCCAAACAGAGCTCCTGTTCACTCTGAGATCTGGAATAAGTGTCAATGTGGTCTTTTGTGAGGAAAGATAAAAATCAGAATAGCATTAAAGGGATGAGGAGTAGTACAATACAGAGAGGTAGAGTTGAGGTGCAGGAGGCAGGTGCCATGCATCAACCAGACACAGGCTTGTGATGCAGAGAAAACTCTGCTCCTACAGTGATATACAATTGCACAGTAAGTGTATCTTAATAATACGATAAAGTGTTAGCTCTGATTAGAAAAGAAAGATGAATTCTTCTGCTAAACCAGGGTAACCCTAAAAGCGTGTTAACATGAAATACTAAATAAAATGCTACTCATCTATAATAAATCTTATTACACATTTTGGCAATTTTACTACTAACATACCGAAGGTTTCAAGCAATGTTTGAAAATAGAAATCTTAAATTGAATCATTGTTGCATGAATATATGCAAAATATTCATTTCTAGCACTGTGAGGGTTGAGTGCTTTTAAATTGGAGAAATCACTCATGACTTCACCTTTTCATGCAAGATAAAGTTGTATGTGGTAACATCATTACAATGTCATGAAAGGAGTGGAAATCATACAACAGTTCTGCCTAAAGCTAATATACAAAAAAGTACTTCTATATTTTTCAATATCGTTCAATATTTAAAGGTGCAGTGTGAGGCTTTAAATATATTAAAAAAAAAATCATTAGACTTCAGATGTCAGCATAGCCTTCACTGAGTACTGAGACTAATAAAATCATTGATGAGATCTCTTTAATATTTAACAGAATTCATGTCTTAGGTACTAGCCTATTTTCAACTCTAATCTCTGTGGAAAGAACTAAACACAGGAATAAAAAAAAAATAGCAACAAACGACTTATGTGGTGGTCATTATAGATTTTTTTTAACTAGGGCACTAAAATTAAACTATTTACTCAATAATACTATCATAACAACAGAGAAAATGCTTTGACATTTAAATAGTCTTTCTTATAAATTCTTCAGCAGATTACTTCAAAGGCACATAACACTCTTACACATATTAACAATCAGTAAATTCAATCAGTGAAAATGAACAAGCACATTTTGCAATGGGTTGCTGCACTATGAATTGTCAATATAGAGATTAGAAGACTTCTGTAGACTTAAAGGTGTGTTATAATGAGTGGGAAAGGAATACCTCTGCTTTCTCTTCCCTCCAATTACCAAATTAAAAATAGGTGGGAAAGTTCAACATCATAGACACTACATTACAACAGCCCACCCTGTGTTTTAACTAGATTGTTTTTTATAGCATATATGTGAGAGGGAAAAGAAAAAAAAAAAGAAGAAGAAGAAGAAGAAAAACCGGAAAAACATGGTAAAGCACTTGCACAATGTCAGGCTCAACTTTAAACCCTGGTACGCATGAAACGGATATCTCTCATCTCATCCAGCAGCCACCACTCCAGTGCTTAGAGTCACGGCCATGCAAAGCAAAAGTCCCTAGCTTTGAATTTCAACCCTGCCATCAAAATACTCTCCTTTTATAAAATAAAACTGCAAATTTCTAAATTATTGCCTTACTTTTATGTTAAAAAAATAGATGAAGTTCTGCCTGCCATGGCCAAGGCGTTGCTAGGTGACAATGCCGCGGCACGGACTGTCACCAGTGATGAATGGCGCATCAAACCCAGCTGGCGGCAGTCCCTACAGTGGTGTCATGGTCACCCAGCACAGCCCTCATGCCCTCCAATGGGTCTGCCATGAAAGAGCATGAAGGACAGGGTGAAATTTCAGCAATGAGGATGCTGATCTGCCTCATATAACCCTGAGTAGGAGGCACCAGAGGGGTACACTGTGCTTCCATGATTCAGTGGTGATGACAGAACTTTACCAAGGAGCAAATAGACTGCATCCAGAAAGCTATTGGCAGTGGCATTGCAACTCAGGTGAACCTGTTGAGGGCACAACGCTGATGTTTGTGCACCATCTCTGTGGTCAGCTGTGGCCATCAAATTGCAGCCAGCACTGGGGTCTCTTGCTATCACCAAGTTCTCCTTGCCTTAGACATCCACAAATCAGAGTGGGGGATCTCCCTGAACAGACACCACAGGTGTCTCCTAATTCCTCTGCCACCCACCACTTCTTCACCTTCATGCATATCACTAGGATGCAGAAAGTGAGGCAGAGCCTTTTTAACAAAACCCATCATATTTGACAGATGGACAAAGATGGGTCCTTCTGCAGGCTGACTGGCAATAAAAATTCCAAACACAAGAGGGTCATCTAACCCCTAGATAATATTGACAAGCCATCCTGGCCCACAGGCAAGAGGCCCTGGTCCTCACAGGATTTGTTTCTCCCATCTTGAACATGAACAGAAACTAGCAATATCCAAACCATAACCATCACGAGATCCCCAGGAACTAGGCACAAAGAACTACTCCATTTCCCTGCTCACACCAGCATAAATCCAGTCTTCATCAGACCTCACCTCACTGAGGTTTCCATATGCTCCCTTCCTTTTGAAAATAAACAAATATACAGTGAGGATATGCCAATGAAACAAATAATTTGGTGGTGTTCATCCACAGATGAATGAGATTCTTTGGGTCTAATGCTCTCTGCTACTCAGGGGCTGGTTAAGCTTTTTTTTTTTTTTTTTTCAAATATGTGGATTTTGAAATGATGGATCATAATAACAGAGCTGGTGCCTATGAATGGAGGTTGCAAACACTTAATATTTCAATAGAAATGTGTGCAACATGATCCAATCACTCTGAAAAATGTATAAAATGGAAATATATAAAGAAAGCAGCTGGCATAAAAGAGGATAAACAAAGAAATATTGATAAAACTCTGTATGGATTAGCAAAATATATTCACACTGCATTTGAATAGTCTCATATATATTTATGTTTGTGTACATATATATTTTTTTCAAAACCAGAAAGATTTCTTACCTCATCATTTCCTTGCGTTGAAGGACAGAATTAATGCCCCCCTGCAAGTCACAGGGCTGTGTTTATACACGAGAACTCAGCTCCCCCAATGCTGCTCATGTCTGGAGAGTGTGCTTATGGTGATGTGTGTGTGTGGGTCAGGGGCTGGCTTCACAAGGAGCTCATCACCGTTGCCCCATTTCAAGGAAAACTCATGTTTTGTGTAAAACTCAAAGAACCCCTTAAAAATCTATGTTGTAATTTTTCAGGCTAATTTTTCATGTTTTCATATGGCACACCCCAGTGATTCTGGGATTGGGACAGGAGAAATCGTTTGCATCACACTTACATTATTTATTTCACTACATCTCTGCAGTAAAACTGATCTGAACACAGAGAGATGATATTATGTAAGAACAGGGCTAATTTTGAGGCTACAAATACCCCATCTTCACATGCAGTTGCCTGACCCTAAGCACATCCCCACAGCCGATCCAGGGCAGCTGCTACAGACTGTGCATACCCCCCAGACCTTGTGCCTAGAGCTAGATATCACAAACTGATTTAAGCTTCAGAAGGAAAAAAAATAAGCTAAGCTAAACCATTTTACTTTACAGCTATTTCAGGCTAAGAGGGTGTACAAGACTGGTGAGAACAGCTCAGCTGATGGGTGGGAGCTTTTTATGCTGCAGTAACTTCCTATTGAATATGTGCCCCAAGCCATTCTACAGTTTGAGGAAGGAAGTGGTGGTAACTACCTTTTCTCATTCTTCATTATTTTCTGCTTGCTTGCTTTCCCTGCACTTCTACCACCAGATCATTAACAATTTTCACAAGACCACCTTGAGTGATGAGGGGAACCAGAGCATCATCCCCCAACTCTCGACTATCAGTCAATACCAACTTAATACTGAAGTTGTGTTGTGGGGTTACCCACTTTCTAATCACAGCTGCCCTATAAACACCTTCCTTCTCTCCACCAGAGCACCTTGCTATCTGCCAAGATGTTTGATACAGTAAACTTTGCTGGGTTATTTTTGCCACATGATTATTCCATGCACTTCAGTGATGATCTCCACCAATTGTTTCTGCCCATAGACAAGAACTACCAGTCCTTTGCTGAAACATCATTATTTCCCACACAATAGAGTGCCAAGTTGTTGTCTCTCTTGCTGGCACACTGTATATTAGCTGACTGGTCACCGCTTTCCCTGGTTTAACTGAGGTATCAGCTAATGTCAGGAAAAGGGGGGGAGATGGGAGTTGGTGGAACGAAAGTGAGAATCTTTTAGGTAAACTGAGCCTGTGTGACTGCAGGAGGTGCCTGGGAATAACTGTCAACTCAAAATCACCGCTCATCACCACAAACCCTAAAACCAAATTCAATCCTAGCACATTAAGAGAATCAAGAATCACAGAAACATTCAGATTGGAAAAGACCCTCAGGATTACCAAGCTAAGAGGTAACACTTGACAATATAACCAGCTTCAGGGCAGGCAGTACAGTTCACCTGGCTCTGAAGAGCAAATCCAGTGTCTTTGTGTACAATCACTGATTGGCGATTGGTGTTAACCAGCATGGCTTCACCAAGGGCTTTCTATGATGGAATTACAGCATCAGTGGATGCCATCTCCCTGGACTTGTGTAAAGCATTTGATAGTGTTCCACATGACATCCTGGTCACCAGATTGGAAATGTATGGACTTGCAGGGTGGACCACTCCCTGGATAAGAAATTGGCTGGATGTCCACACTTAGAGAATTGCCATCAATAGTACAAAGTTCAAATGCAAACCAGTGAAAAGTGATATTCCTCAGGGTTTGGTACTGGGACCAGTGCTGCTCAATATCTTTGTCAGTAATATGGACAGTGAGATTGAGTGCACTCTCAGCAAGTTTGTGGAAAACACCAAGCTGTGTGGCCCAGCTGACATGCTGGAGGGAAGGAATGCCATCCAAAGGGACTTGGATGGGCTTGAGAAGTGGGCCCAAGTCAACATCATGAAGTTTAACAAGGACAAGTGCAAGGTCCCAGATTTGGCTTGGGGCAATCCCAAACACAAATATAGGCTGGGCAATGAGGGGCTCAAGAGCAGACTCAAGAAGGACTCAGAGATGTCAGCTGATGAAAAACTCAGCATGAGCCAGCAATGCGTGCTTGCAGCCAGAAGGTCAACAGTGTCCTGGACCGCATCAAAAAAAGTGTGACCAGAGGGATGAGGGATGTGATTCTGCCCTTCTACTATATTCTGGTGAGATCTCACTTGGAGTCCTGTTCTGGTGCCTCTAGCAAAAGAGAGACATGCAGCTGCTGGGGCAAGTTCAGAGGAGGAGCACAAAGATGATCAGAGGACTGGAGGACTTCCCCTATGGGGACAGACTGTGAGAACTGGGGCTGTTCAGCTTGAAGAAAAGAAGACTCTAGGGAGACTTGATAGCAGACTTTCAGTACCTGAAGGAAGCATACAAGTCAGGAAGGGACTTTTTACAAGGGTTCATTGCTTTAAGCTTGAGAAGGGTAGATTTAGACTAGATGTTAGGAAGAAATTCTTTACAGTGAGGGTGGTGAGGACACTGGAACAGGTTGCTGTGGGAGGTATTTAAATGCAGGTTGGATGTGGCTCTGAGCAACCTGGTCTAGTGGAAGGTTTCCCTGCCCATGGCAGGGGAGTTTGAGCTACATATTTTAAGGTCCTCTCCAACCTAAAGCATTCTATGAATCTATGTATAACACAGGTTTACTTGCACTGCAGAGCACTGGCTCTTTAGCACTGACTTCAGTGAGCACCAGTTTGAACAGGCTTCAATGGTTTTAGCAGCTCTGCACATCCCATTAGCAGAATTTCAGCTGCTTGGTTGTGCTGCAGATGAACATATTGGGATTATCTTGCCTGGAAGCAATGTTCCCATCATAGCATTTAAATCTATAAAGTTGGAGGAAATTCAGCCATGATCCAGACATGTTCTGCCATGCCCAGCTGAGCCCTCTGAGAGAGAGTGAGGAAGTTTTTAGACCAGGTGTGAATTTCCAAGGACATTGGAGATAAGGAGAGAATATCTGAGAACTAACTCCATTACAACCAAAACTTTTATTCTGGCTTTTTACATGTCTGGTTTGCTCTCTCTTTAATTTGCCAGCCTATATCTGAGCACAGTAACAAATTGCACTCTGCAGGCTGTATTTCCCCCAGATTTACATGCCACTATGATCAAAATCTGTTGCTTAATACCAGGCTTCTGTAATGAGCCGGAGATATTCTGTCGCATGCTGAATTTCTGACTCACATGATATGAAGCAACACAATGAGACACACATACGCACACACATACCAAAGCAGAGGTTTGAAGCAGCAGCAGCTTTTCTCTTGGCACAGGGCAGAAGCCCTTTGGTTTCCTGAACAGGTGGACTACCTGACAAGCAGCAGGTAGCCTTGCTTTTGACTACTACATTTTAAATCAGGGCTGTTTGGCAATTCATTAGTGTCTGCTAACTGTTAAACACAGGAAAGTTCAAAACCATGCATATGTTTCCCTCCCTGCCTCCCAGGTGGTATCTGTTTCAAGCAGCAACCTTTTCACTTTGTGCATCAAGACTTGTAAACTTCCCATGGCTACACCAGCAGTTCCTAACCAGGTGCCTGTGCCCAAGCTGCAGTCTCTGAAGAGCAGCAAACTCCATATGCTGATTTCCAGCTATGTAGATGCCATTCATTTCTCCTTGAAAGTTTATTGTCAGAATTATTGAAATGTACACAAATGTCTGTATTTGAAGGTGAAATTTGGTGGAAAAATAAAGATATAATAGGATTCTTTCTTATATAATTTCCTGGTGTGATGTGTGTCTGAAAAATGAAGTGAAATTACATGATGTCAAAAACTCATGTTTCAAAATGATTGACAACATGTGAGTGTTTTGCATTGTGAAATGAAGCGGAAAATTTTAATTGCATGATGGAAGGACATAATATTTATTAGAACCTTGTAACCACACTGGATTTCAGTGAAGAGGACACAATTTTAAATTTTATATTAATACTTGAGGCTAAATCTGAAATGAACACACGGAAGCAAAATTCCATCTCAGAATCTGTGAAGAAGTTTTTTAATCTCTAATAGTAAAATAGCATCTATAGGGTTAGTACATCACCATCATGACAAAGATTCTCTTGTATAAGCACTGCTCTTCTGATCTGTACAATATAGAGTGCCCAGCTCCCAGGTCACTGAAGAAATTGCTGCTCTCTACACCCAGTGTTTTGACAAAGGTCTACCAGAAAAGTGAGTAGGCTGAAATTTTTGAAAAGTTAAAATGAGCCAATATTTTCTAAGTCCTCTTCCATCCTTCTCAATGGCAACAAAAAATGGGCTCACGTCTACACCCAAATGCAAACACAAACCCTGGTCCTTGCAAAGAGAATTCCCAGAACTGAAGTCATATCAGAGAAAACCCCAACAGCAACAAGTTCAAGGAGAGTCCTTGATGACTGCATAATGGTCTTATTATCAGGTCTGGTGAGTGTGGCAACAAATTGTAGCATTTTTCAAAGAAATTGATCCAGAGAAGGAAAAAAGTGAGGTAACATTAAAAGAGAAAAATATATGTACATGGAGGTAACTCAAAGCAATCAATCTTTAAGACATGACTCAAATAAGTCTATGTCAGTAAGGAATCTGGACAGGGCAATCTATTTAAGATTCAGCAATATTTGTTAAATTTCCTCTATCTTCCTATTTACAGGAATGAAAGGAGGCTGAGGCACTGAAAGATGGCAAGCAAAGCTACCCCTTACCCTCTACAAACTGGCCATTTTACTGAGCCTGTTAACAACATCACAGGCTGAAGAGGAATGCAAAGAAAAGAAGCACTCCTGGTTTTGTGAAGCAACAGCCTGTGACCAACCCAGAGAGGTGCAGAAGCACAGCTGCTTCACCACTAGTGCTTTCGGCAGCTGGCTGAATCTCACAAGCAGCTTTTTTTCAGCAATATCTTCTCATGAGAATTTTCCTGCCCAGAAAATGACCAGCACACAGGTACACTGCTGCTGCTTTTACACATCCCCTCCCATGCATTTGTGCAGTGTTAGGTATCTCTTTGGAGATCTGGGTTTAATTTAAAGATTTAAGATCCAGCAGTCAAACTCCTTGCTCAGCTGGAGGTGGTGTCCACTCTCACCAGCCTGGACAGGGCTGTGAACTACCCATGGTAAGGAAAACCTGTATAACTCAAGTACCAATGTACAAAGACAAGAGAAACAATTCTCTGTCAATAGCTGAATCCTATCCTGTGTGTGTGAAATCATCTACACAGAGATGAAGAGAATGGCTAAATCACATCCATTGAGCCTAAATGAAGCACCAAAAAGGGAGAAATATGGAAAGGTGCAGAGGGAAGCAAAAGGGCCAGTCTTAAATCCTGTCAGAAACTTGGCATACCAGTAATTCGCAGGAATTTGGACTAGAACATAAATCACAGCACTGGAATCCTAAAGGGTCATTGAATGGGTCTGCAGCTAGTGAAGCAGAAGAGGTCAGAAATTAAAATGCTTTGCAATAAGTAATGAGAAACTTTAGATCCTTAAAGAATTGTTTAAAATAGATATTTACGCTCTTTGCGGGGGAAGGAAGAGATTTTTCTCTTCTCCATCAAATTAGCTTTGACCGAGTATTGGGAGCAAAATACACTCCTGAATAGTCTCACCATCTTTCAAATGGGATTTTCTTTCATCTGTGCACCTCCACTGAGCAAATCATCCTGCAGAAAAAGTTTGCGCAAAACCCACATGTGCTCCCAGAGAGACACTTTACACAACTTTGCATGAGAAGCAATTGTACCTTCCTCCAGACTAGGGAAGAAAAGAGTAAGAGTTTATCCCACTGACTGCATAAAGTAATGTATTCTGCAGAACTTCCTGGGAAGGCTTGTAAAGCCTCATGAATAGTCTATGACAGACTAATCTGATCTACCTGATGATGCGCAGAAGGTCCTGTCCCACCCTCAACAGCCCAACCCCCAACCTCTAACACTTGAGTAGCACTCTTACCCTGATGTGCTGCCCTAAGACCAGACTGTCAGACAGACCCAGACACCTGGGAAATCTATTCAATGGAGTGGGGGGAAAAAAATCTTTTAAATGTTTAGATATTTCTGAATAACAAATAAATATGAGGAAATCACAATCTGCTTACAGTTATTCCATGACGAGAAGAAAGAAAACAAGATTAATCATTCATTTCAAGTTAGTCAGCACTCTATCAGACTCCTTTATAACTCAAAAATGTGAAAGGATAAACATTGACTTGAAACAAATTTCTGTCCTATCCTCAAACAAGGACCAATTATGGATATACCTAAGAAGACTCACACTTGGGAAAGGCTGCACAATGCACACTCAGCCCTTTGCCCTGCTCCAACCTGCCCTCTTGCATCTGCCAAGGGCTGGACTTCCCTAAATTTGCAAGTTCTTTCCTCTGTCCCTGCCACATAATTTTTTAAAAAACTTTTTTCTTTCTGTGATACTTACAATAATTAAGCATAAGTCCACCACTAATTCAGACAGAGACTTTCTTGGAAAGAATATGGACAGGTTATGGATCAATCTGGCAGTAAAGATTCCACTTTCTGAGTATTACTACTCCTCAAATTGCTCTTTGCTCCAGTCATTATAGAGTGTTTATAAAATGTATGCATCCTATATCTGAGTATTAATGAAACCTATTTCAATGACACTACATAAAACACCTGTGTCCCTGCATACACAAGAGAAAATTATTGCAATAGTGTGAAATAAAATGTTTGGGTCTCTCAAACCTTAAACCACCAAAGACCGATCTGCTTCCTTCCACCTGTTTGTATTGTTCAATTTTCCTGTTCAGAAAATAAATAATATCTCTGAACAAGCAGCTACAGAGTACATAAGAGCACCACAAAGTAATTATGAGTATATGACATCATCTTAATATTACAAGGGAGAGACTGAAAGACCCAGGAGAAACTCCAGATTTCCCTTTTGGGAAAATGTTAATGGATGCTTACAATCTGTTTTCCTTTGTTTGGATGCTACAACCAATAATACACTTTTATGTCTATAAATAAAGACTAAAGTTGAATAAATCCAACAAGCTCCTGAGCCTGCAGCTCTGAAACTTGATTCACATTCACAGTAAAGATTTATGAGTCACTTGCAGAGAATAAGTTGAAGCTGCAAGATTTGGGGTGAAATTATTCAAAAAGGTGATTATTTTGGGAATTATTATGCATGCACACCTGATCAGGGTGTCACTTGGGCCCCCTTGTCCCACATGATGAAATGTGGCAATTTTTATCCATTTCTCTTGGCTTGCACAAAAGAAGATCATGTAAGAGCAATCAAACTCGTTCTTTTTACATCCTTGTGGATGTATTTTCTTTTTTTGCTTAGATCACAGGACATATTATTTAAACTATTCACATGAAGACACTAAATTTACAAAGTGAAGGAATAAAACTGATGTTCTTCATGTGTGGATGCATTTTGTGATATATATGGACACAAAATGTGTCTATATATACCTAGACATATATGTATGTACATGTATGTGAACCAAAATATCTTTGCATTCCAAATACAAAAGTTCTCCAACTTTGACGGAAGTGGACAGCAGCAGCCATTCATGCTGTGTGCACTCTGGGAAGAGGGACTTATCTCTTTACTCTTTTCACTTTCTTCCCCTTCTGGTTCTTTCTTTTCTTGTAACCATTTGACCTTCACCCAATGAGTTTGCAGCCATCAGCTGTGGAGTATCACCAGATGAAGCCATGGACTGTGAGGAACACAGAAGGCATCCCTATCTAAGGGCTTTGGTTTGAATCTCATCTGATGTAGGTTTTGACATTTAGATAACTGAGATTAAATTAGTCTGTCCAGATGAAATAATATTGTAAAGCATAAATGAGAAAAAAAGTTGGAAAATATACCATCATTTATAATATTTCTCTGCTGGGAGAATGAGATCACTCTGTATCCATCTGAAAGGCTTTGGGGTAAAATTGCTGGGGTGAAGTCTCAGAAACTTCATTGTTAGTCTCTCCAAGATACTCCTGATAAGTTGTTTCTCTCCTATGTAGCCTATGTTTCTCCATTTTTAGTTCTAAGATATTTTGCTTTGTTCAGGCAATTCAAAATTGATATAAAATTTCTCCTTGATCTCATGCTGATCAAGGCATGAAACAAACCCCTTAAAGGCCTCCAAAGCACAAGCAGATTTAGGTCAAGCTCAAGATTTGGTACTGGGTGTTTTTGTCTGCAACTGGCTGAGCATACGTGAAGGAAGCCTCTCTCCTCTCTGCACAAACTCCCAAAACAAGAGACATTCCTCCTCCAAACTATTGTCTCCTTTCCAGAGAGTCTCTGTGCCAGTCCAAATTTAGAAATTTTATGTCTGCACCCTAGTGATGAGGGAGCCAGGCAGGAAATCACCTTTTCCCAGATGCCTGCTACTTCAAAAAGAGGGGCTATGAACTGTGGGTATGTGGATAGCCCCAATAAGCAGCTCTGGAAGTTCAGCCTATTCCTCTTCTAGCATAAAAGATCCTCCCACTCTTTGCTTTAAGGTCTCACCCATTTCTTCACCACTACTGATCTAAGATAAACTTACTCTTTTTAGAAACAAAAGCCAGATACAAGAATGAATCTAAATCTTGTCTCACAGAGTTTGACTGAGATAAGAACACAACTGCAGGTGTAAATTTTTCAGAAGACATATTTATTACTCTTATGGATCTATTATGGCCAACTCCTCTCACCTCAGCAGCAACAACACAGCTCCAAGTCAAAAGTAGTGGAAGATCTACCTAGTACCTGTGATGTGCAGATGCTTGCAGCTAAGTACATCTTAAAGACATTATTCTTTCTTTCAACAACAACAAAGGAATTTCAAGGACCAAACTAAAAGATTTGTGATTTCATTTTAATTTCAGTAAGTAACTCTGATGACAGCTTTAAAACACTCAAGAAACTCAAAATGTTTCCTGAACACTTTCAGAAAGCAGTGGTCTAGTTCTTCGTTTTGAAATAAACTTTTGTGCTTATGAATTTGCCAATATTAGTTAATAAAGGATGATTTTGAAATTAAAACAAAGCTAAGTAAAAATCCCTATTATCTTTCTGTTTTACTGAAAAAAAATAGAGGCTTTGTTGTGTGTTTTCCCATGATTGCAGAATCATAGAATGGTAGAGGTTAGAAGCAATCTCCAGAGATCATTGAGTCAAACACCCCTGCCAAAGCAGAATCATCTAGGGAAGGTCACACAGGAATGCATCCAGACAAGTCTTTAAATTCTCCAGAGAAAGAGACTCCACAACCTCTCTGGGCAGTCTGTTCCAGTGCTCCATCATCCTTACAGTAAAGATTTTCCTCATGTTTAGGTGGAACTTCCTGTGTTCCAGTTTGTATGATGATTATTNCCCTCCCCCCAATCCCCCAGTTTGGCTAGTGAACCAAATTCACCATTATTTGCTGGACACAGTGGCATTTCCTTTTTCCTTAAAAGCAGCTCCAGAAAGAAGAAAGGTCCCTATTGGTCTTTCCTCATGATACCAATT
>VWZI01011206.1:93067-133231 GCA_013396835.1 Psilopogon haemacephalus | reverse complement strand
CTTCTCCTCCCAGCACCTTCATTAATTTAGTGTCAAGTTCTCCTTACAGGAAATTAAAACCAAAATCTTCTTTCTTTGTCCCTACATTGCCTCTGTACTCTTACATCCTGCTTCTAATTCATTCTTGAGCTCTTCTTTCTGACCTTGAGACCTCTTTGATTCTGCATGGCATGTCTTGACATGAAGAGGAAAGCAGGGTCCTTATGTCCTCTCTTCTTTATGGTGCACAAATGCACGGCCAGTTATAATTTAGCCCTAGGGTGGCATCATGCAGTAAACCACACTACAGCAATTATTAGCTTCTGCCATGTTATTTAGGGGACTACCATCCTGAGGTTGTTTTATAATGTTGTTACAGATTAATAGTGATGGTGCTGCCTTCAGTGTGCAGGGTTTGCTGTGGGTTAAGACCCATGGCAGTCTGCACCAGTCAAGAAACTCATGCCATAAAAATAAAAGAATCATCTCTAGTAAGTTCTGACTCTGATTAAAAAACAATCTTTATGAAATAGAAGCTAATAAAATTGCTTTCCTAATTACCCAGAGCTAGTTCATTTCCCAGCAAATATAATAAAACATAGTTAGTTGGCTCTGATTCACAAAATCTGAACCCAAGCTCATTATTAAAGCATTTAGCAGTGAAAAAGCATGTGTGCATAAGATGCTGTCCTGTCAAGCAGAATGCAAAATATCTTTTGAAGCTAGACCTTTGAAGTCTCAAGTTATTGCTGCATTTTTTTAAACACAGGTATTTCAACAAGAGAAAATCTCTCTGTGTTATTTACACAGATGGAACAGGGCACATTATTATACTATCATATTCAGCAGAGAGCTCAGTTAGAAGCAGAAAGTCTTAATTTAAAAAAAAAAATATTTAGAACAGGTACATAGCACTTCTTAATCTGTGGAACCATTACAAGGCTGTGAGACTTCTACATAATAGAATAGACTAGCCCATATCCCAAGGCTATTATTGCTATGATTGTAACACACTGAAATCTCTTTCATCTGCCTAACCCGGGATTTCGATGATTGTAAATGCATGAATATGTTTCAGTTTAGGGGTTTATGTTTATATTATATTTATTTTTGTTTATATTTCTGCTCTCTTCCTGGTGAAAACAGTTTCATGGGATCCCAGGTTAGAAGGGACTTCAAGAATCATCTGGTCCAGACTTTCTCAAGAAATGCACAGTTTAGACAAACTGGCCCAGCAACCTACCCAGCCATATCTTTAAAGTGTCCAGTGCTGGGGCTCCACCACTTCCCTGGGAAGATTATTCCAATGGCTGACTGTTCTTGCTGTGAAAAAATGTCTGAGTATGTCACCATCTGCTTCTCTGTTTTGTGACAGAAAGTATGACACCAAAACCCTTCCCAGTACCTCTTTCACAAAAGGCACTTCTGTATTTCCCAAGTTGTAGAAAGCATTTTGAGATAGCTGGAGAAAGTGGCCCATTTAGTTAAGCAATGTTCAATAGCCCACAATCTTGTGCCACCTGATCCCTCCATACCTTGTTTTCTTTGTAACAATGTGGAAATAACAATTCCCTCCTGTGCAAGCCAGCTGGGAGACTCAAAATGTGAGCATATGTAACTCTGTAAGCAGTATTACTCTGGAATGAAAAAATTGGTTAGGGGAGGCTGTGCTGGTTTGAACTAATTGGAGAATTTGAGTGAGAAATAAGTCTGTTGGCTGAGAAATGAAAATACATTGTGTCACTTCACTCACAGCTTTACTGAGAAAGAAAAAAAAAATTGTTTTAAAAGTGTAACCCAAACATAGATAAGTCAGACAGTTTCAGGCCTCTCTGGCTGCGGCTGCTTCTTTTTGCATGGTTCTTTGTCTCTGCCTTGGTAGCTAGTTTTCAATTAATTCTACTAACTTCTTTCCTACTGCTAATCCCCCCTGGCTGATCTACCTCCGCCTATCTGCAGCATAACAGGTGGTGAGATAAGATTGGGGAAGGGGGAAAAGGTGGTAGGGGTGGTTAGAAAACCTCTCTTGGGAATTTTGATCTCTGGGAGGGCTGTGGTGTTTCTGTATTTCCTTTTCACTGTATATGTCTGTTAATATCTGTTATACATTGTAAATATCTGCTTGTATATTGTGCATTGCTGTAAATATAAAGCTTCATTTATCAACTTCCAGTTGTTCTGGCCGGGGTTATTTCAAAAGGTGGCGGGGGGGGCAGGTAACTGCTAAACCATGACGTATTTTTAACTGGTGCCCCATGTTGGTGGTTTGAACAGTTACCTACATATTTACAATGTATAACAGATATTTACATATACATATAGTGAAAAGGTAATGCGGAAACATCACAGCCCTCCCAGAGATTAAAATTCCCAAGAAGGGTTTTCTAACCACCCCTACCACCTTTTGCCCCCTCCCCAATCTTATCTCAGCACCTGTTATGCTGCAGATAGGCGGAGGTAGATCAGCCAGGGGGATTAGCAGTAGGAAAGAAGTTAGTAGAATTATTGAAAACTAGATACCAAGGCAGAGACAAAGAACCATGCAAAAAGAAGCAGCCGCAGCCAGAGAGGCCTGAAACTGTTTGACTTATCTATGTTTGGGTTACCCTTTTAAAACGATTTTTTTTTCTTTCTCAGTAAAGCTGTGAGTGAAGTGACACAACGTATTTTCATTTCTCAGCCAACAGTCTTATTTCTCACTCAAATTCTCCAATTAGTTCAAACCAGCACAGGAGGCCTTCTGCAAGTAACTGACAGGACCACAAGAATATCAGTAAGAGCAGAGCTAACTCAACATGAAGGTTAGCTGGGGCTCTCCCCACGTACAGTGTGCAGCATGCTGCTACGCTGGAGGCAGAGACAAGTCATCTTCATCCCCTCCTCTAGTTGGAGGCTTACTTTGACCATCCTAGATTGTAACAGCATAACTCAGAGACACGCATACTAAAGGAATCACACAGTACTTTTGATTTTTGCAAGTGACAGAACATTCACTCCCACCCCAGCAGGTGCCTCAAGTATGAGCCTTGAACACATCCTCATGCTTTATCTACCTAGTGAGGAGATAAATGTGTTAGACTGAATGGCCATCCTGGCAGGTGGACACATTTCCCCAAGGATAATGAAGAGGAGAAAAATTATTTTCCATAAACCTGATCTTCTATATGGTCACTCCCTAGATGATTTTTGGTCTACAGTTTGTGTGTCAACAGAATATGCACAACCTTGAGCCCATACAGTGCTGACCTGCATAAAACTAGCCATTGTAAAGACACTTGTGTGCCGTGAAAGTATCAAAATGGCATGTCTTCTGCTTTCTTTCATTATGGAAAAAGCTCTCAGCCTAACCACCATAGACTGGAAGTCCCACTGCTGAAGTAAACAGCTTCTCCTTGAAATCAAGACATCTCTACACCCTTGGAAGTGACTGAAAGAGCAGAGCTTTTAGTAGCTAGGCTCTTGTTCGTGCATGAGCCACAACATAATCTCTTTCCCGCTCTGTGGCTGCTCAGATTCCACTAAGCTAGCTGGGGAAAAGAAAAAAAAGGGGGGGGGAAAGTACCCCAAAAAATCTTTAATTCAGTGGATTGAGCAACTGCAAGTCAGAATTCGCATCAGAGATGATGCGTCAAGTGAGAAGATGCCATTTTTACCTTGTCTCTTCCTGAACATTAACCACCTCTTTGCAGCTTGCACATACCTTCCACCCCTTCTCACCACTTGTGGTGGCAACTGTGATACTTTGACACAGAAGGATGCAGTAAGGACAAGGTTTCTACCTCAGCTTTACATTCCTTTGTTTTTCACAGTGGTAAGTTAGATCCTTAACATTATCTTAATGCACATTTTATGGTTTAATTTCCCCTTTTGTGGTGCTGTTTTCCTCAATAAGACTCTTAAATTGAAATCAGATTTCCTCTGAAGGAGCCAGCCTGATTTTCTTCGAAAGCCCAGTACAATACAGCCATTCCACTGAGACTGACAATTTTATTATGGTTGCATTTCCTTTTTGCCTACAAAAATGTTTCTTTTATAAATAGGTCTTTTTAATTTTTTTTTTTTTTTTTTTTTTTGGTAACAGCAGAAACAGTCAAAAAACACACAACACAGCTACAAAACTTTGGTTTTATTACACACATGCTAATTTACTTTCTGCTGGCTTTGGAGAGGAAATCCACTCTTTACTTAAGGCAAAATGCATGTAAAATTTCAATCTGAAGGAAAATTCAGGTGCCCTGTCTTCAAGCTGTATATCACCAAAGATGTAGTCTTGTAACTAAAAGCAGAGAAGGGGGAACAACAAACTACAACAAAAAAGCACATTTCACTTTAATGAACAAGTACAAGTAATGTTGACAATTTTTATGTCACTCAGGGTTTAACAAGAAGTGTGTGTGTGGGGGGGGGGGTTATCACATGTTCAATTTTAAGCATGTCAAAAATTCTGTTTGCCTCAGTGGCAAGCATATTTAAGATTGCCTCAGTCCTTAAGCATCTCTTGAAATTACAGTCTCCCTTTGGACTGAAATTAAACTTTTATCTGTTTGCTCTGAGAGGGCACAAAGCTCCCTGCTGAGAGCTTTGGTTTTCCTTATGGCTTCATCAGTCACATCTACACCACATGGCATGAGCTACTGCATCGTTCCATGCTCACCTTGATCATAAGCTGGTCCCAATTGCTGGCCCCGCATGCCCAGATCTTCTTCTTCCATAAACCAGTGTGGAAGGGGAAAGGAGGAAAAGGAAAGGTTTACACACTGGGCTGAGTTCAAAAGAACATTGGGATGCAGTAAAGTACGCCCTTGACCTCTGAAACTGAAAGTGTTGGTTAAATCAGAAGCAGCCTTCACTACCTTGCTAGAAAAGGGCTCACAGGGTCACCTTTTGGGATCTGCAACATAGACCAGACCTCTGCCAGAACTTCTGCTTTTGCCACAACTACAGACAATTGAACAGCCTATCCATCCCACCGGCTCTTCAACAGAAACCAACAATAACAACAAATCTTCCTGGCACAGACATATAGAATACTTTAAATGTTTTTGTAGTTGTCAACAACTAGTGTGAACTGTTCCACAATGGTTTAAATTCTATTAACAGGTATCATACAGTTGCTGTAACATCTTAGCATATTAATCAGTTTTGAAGAAGCCCAAGGAAGAAACAGATAGCCATTCAAGGTCACAGTTTGACTTATTTACAATAGATGTATAACTTGACAAACTCTGCATTCAGCTACTTCGTACAATAGAAAATATATTGTCATTCAACTTAACAAAAGACTTTTTTTTTGCCACCTGACTACAATGGCCCTGCAAATGAACATTGCCTGAATAAAATACTAACCACATTTTCACTCTCATTAACCACAGTAGGGTATCACACAATTTGCCTGGCTCCTACTTAGACCACTGTGCACCATTTTACTAGCAGCAGTTTGATGGGTTTTATGGCAGGTGATATATGGAGTGGGAGTTTCGGGAGTCGTAAACAGAAGCCACAGTGTATCACAATGTGGTTTAGGGATATAATGACTGTGTTGTAAAGCAAAGGATGACAATACTGCACTAGGCTTGAGGTACTGAACCAACAGACCAAACAGCTCAACATAATTCAAGCAACAAACAGAGGATCCTAGGTGTATGCTTGCCTTGCTACATTTTTCATTAATTACTCCTGATGAATTTGAATAAGAACTACTAAAACTGAAATAAATCTGTGGCCAAGTGAAAAATTATAGAGTATCTCCTTGTATTTCTTGGAAGAAGTTCCTCTCCCTCAGTGCATATATACACACCCTATATCACCATTATTTATGTAGCCTTTTGTATCTCCATCTAGACAGTCCTCTTTCCTGTTGGGTCTACCATTGCTTATTAAAATGCCAGAACAAATACTGGCTTGGAAACATTTTCACACATGTAGGGAGGCAGGTGATGCTCTTAGCTATGTCTGGGTTGAACGCCATACCGAACAGAAAGATCTCCCCTAAAATACTTTATCTATATTTAATAATGCTCTAAAGGCAGACAATGTTCTACTTATTTCATGGGGCACTAGTGTTCTTCCAGCCTTACAGATACTCTTCATTTCCATCAGAATAGGGTGATTTTTGATGATGAACCATTTGATCCCGGTGGATCCCATTCTGAGGTGTTTGGATTGTGATTTCTGCAGTGATCCTGTAATGGTCAATCCTTTCAATTCTTACAAGGCTAGGTTTTTTTCCTGTTATTGATATTGGCTAATTATGGCATAGAATAAGAAAAATATCGGCCTGGTTCTCAAAGCTGTGTCATTAGCCACACTGTGATAGATTGGTGTCAGTGACAGAGCTTTCTCTCAGCATCCAAAACCTGTTCAGCTGCATTTAAACAAAATAATAATACTTAGTACATCTAGCACTTTGCGTATTCAAAGCACTATACAAACATCAATTAACTAATACTCATCCCTGTGAGGTAGGTAAGTATTATCTCAGTTTTACAGATGGGGAAACAGACATAGAGAGGTTAAGTAAAATGAAAAATTAAGGTGGAGGCGTGCTGGTTAATTTGGAATTGAACTTTGTGCTGTTTGAAAAATTAGAAGGTGCTATACCAGATCTCCATTATTCTGCCAGAGAAAGTGACATTTTGATGTGCTGACTCCCCTGGTATGAGCCATTGCCTCAGTCAGGCACCTTGAAGCTGAACTTCCATGTTACCTGGCTGAGGAGCGCATACAAAAAATTTCCCCTACATATATCCCTCTGCTTACAGTAAAATACAGGTGTGTTCATCTCCTGCTTCCCAACTTAACTCGGTAACAATAAGAGAAGATTTTGAGATAAATGGCCTATTTTGGTAAAACTACTAAGAAGGAGCTAAGGAAATACCTGCTTGGAGGACTAGTAAAAATTCATACCAAAATCTTCAGATAATTACTCTTTTCTTCCATCATATATATTGTCCGGTCATAGACCAGCACCAGGAAGGAACAGGCTTCCTCAAGTTGCAGAGGAAGTGGTCTCCAACACAAAACCATGTGTATGTCTTCCCTCTGAAAAGAAATAAATACAAAGTGCAAGAGACACACCAGCCTGGGAAAATCATCCTGGACTGCTAATGAGATAACTAGAAGTTTATAGTTGTTTCCCTGTAGCTTACTTTCAGTTTTCAAAGGAAGAACTATTAATGATTGTGAAGTCAAATGTTTTACTACCTAAACCAAAACCCAAGTACCGCTCCCCGCTGCTGCATACCTGCCATATTGCTCTATTGTTGTTATTCTAATAAAGACCTGTTATCATCTATTTGCTATTCAATATTTCCTCAATGTGTGGGCTCTATATATAAAGTAGGAAATGTGCAAAATTGACACTGAATGGATTGAGGGGCAGGGGGAGGTGTGGTATGTGTTTGCTCCATCTACTCTATGTAATAACCTACACAAGCAGTGAAAGGGAACAATTCCAAGATAGCAGTTCCACAGAAAAGAAACCAGAGGACCAAGGGCTGTGGATCACAGGCTGAATGTACATTGACAATAGTATGCAGCTGAGTAAAAGGTGAAGGCCATACTGCGATGTTTAAACAGAAGTAGAGTCTGCAAGACTCATAAAGCAATGCTTGCACTTTGCTGAGTGCCAGGGAGGCCTCACCTGGGGCATTGTGTTCTCCTGCAGGCATCGGCTTCACGAAAGGCATGGTCAAATTGGAGAGAGTTCAGAGGAAAGGCAGGAGAACAATCAGAGGTCTAAAAACTATGACTTGTGAAGGAAGATTGAACACAGTGGGGTTATTGCTCTAAAGAGAAGACTGAGAGGAGACACGATAACAGTCTTCCAGTGTATAACATGCTGCAGCAAAGAGGGAGGGAACAGTCTGTTTTCCATACCCATGACCAAAAGGACATGAAAAAGCTGGCAGCAAAGATGCAAGTCACATATTAGGAAAAATCTTTAGAATAGCAAGAACAATGAAGCTCTGAAAGAGATCATTGAGAGCCATGTGCAGTTTCTCTTATTAGAGCTACAAGAGATGTTGCCCTAGCATGGAGGAATATGCACAATGAACTTTGAGATCCCTTCCACCTTGATGTCGTATGTTAGAAGTCTAAAAGAGGAGATGCTCTAAAGATATTTACTTCTGCTTCCATAGTTCCAGTGAATCTTGTCTATAGTCTATGAATCAGCCAGGCACACTGCACAGCCAGGCCACAATTGACTTCATTATTATCAGAGCATTTTGGGAAGAGCTATGATAATGTTTTCAGTAGATAATGTCTCTCGCCACATAACAGTCAGATAACCAACCCTACATTCCTCCTTTTAGCTCTTGCAACTGCTAGATGGCAGAATTTGAGGATTTGAGTAGCTATCTTGACCTCAGGCACGTTCAACCAGCAGCCAGTGGTCTGGCTGCCAGGGGACCGCAAAGGCTGACAAATTAGGTGAGTGGTCATCTTTCCCACCCAAGCAGCTTCACGCACTTGCTGCCAGTCAGTACCTGTACATTTAACTCTTGGTTAAAAATGTTTGCTCTTTTCAATAGCTTCTTCCTTGTGCATTACTTCCCTCCTCCCTTCAGCTTCCCTCAATAGTTTCTTTGATTGCTTCTTTCCTCTCCTTCAGCCTGTTCGCATGTTTTTATAATCTCTTATTAAAAAAAAAAAAAAAGAAGAAGCATGTCCAGTGCACTTTGAGTCAAAGTCAAAAAAATGCAATGTTTAATTGGAAACAAAACAGGAGAAAGAAATCTGTCAACCCTGACAAGAGCAGAAAGCTTTATCTGCCTTACGTTTAATATGCAACTCTGAACATCCCCTCTAGCCCCTTCTGACACAAAATGGTGATTTGTCTGAAATCATTTGGAGGTTGCTGATCTTTCTGTGCCTGCTGAGATTGCTAGCTTTTGGAAGTAGATCTTATCCTAAGAGAACCAGAACTGTAAAGAAACTCCCCTCTCTACTGGCTACAATCTCTTGCAGGGCAGCCACATCACTGGAAAACTTCTAAGATATTCACAGTTGAAGAGCTACCAGTGAAAATAGAGTTCACTTTAAAATATTGAGGAAGGTATACTCTTGTACAATTTTCAGCACTTAGGGAGAAAAAAAACCAAACAAACAAACAAAAAAAACCCACGAAAAAGCATTGCAAATATTAAACCTTTTTTTTTTTCACAAATATTTTATGATTCTGAACAAAATAACCCATTCTATGCACTATCTGCAAGAAACACTTGGCAGCCTTCTTCTAAAGTCTTTCTTTTTGTAGGATACGTGGCACGTCTCATCCTCTTTGAATAGCCCTGTGGTTCTTGTTTGTGATATTAGGCTTTGTCTTCTTTTTAAGTGCTTCTAATTTTAAGAGATTGTAATTGTTCAGCACAAAATGTCCTTTGCCTTCTTTTGAACAAAAACATGAATTGTTGGCATCTTGCAACACGAAGATCCTCCTCCTTAAAACCTCCTTAAAAGGGCTCCTTACATATGCTATCCTGCACAGCACCTGTCAGAAAAAGAGGCACTCACAAGTGAAGGTCACATCTTGGGAGATGGAAGTCAAGATTTGCTGCAGGTGATTTTAGCCATAGGAATGCTGAGGTATCCCTAGGGTTGGGAGCAGTACAAGGGTGCCCTTCTCTCCTGGGTCCTATGGAAATCTTAGACAGCCTGCCCTCTGAACAAACAGGAGTTAATTAATTTGCTGCAATATTGATACGACAAAATGAAAGCAGCAAGTGAACAACAAAAGGAAAACTCAGTCATTCACAGACTGAGGAGTTAATAAAGGCTTAGACAGTAAAACCTTGTATTTCCTTGACGTTAGAGAACCTGCACAAACCCAGCTCGAAAGACAAAGAGAGCACATGTTGGTAATATTTTCAACAAACCAATTTAGTGATGCTAAAAAGGAGCAGTCAGAATGTAGAAAAAATTAATACAAAAGTTGAAACCGAAACCTCTGAGGAAATCTATAGATAGATACCAGGTACAGGTACAATGTCCTATAGTCCAAGTAGACTATTTCTTTGAAACTTCTAGTTTAGAAAGCTTGAATTCAAGTAAGCAAACCTCAGCTATTCTGGTTTGTCTGTCTCTAATATGAACCTGGTTCACCCAGAGATTCTTTCATCTCTTATTGCTAATTTTATTTCTAGCACATATAGATTGTTCCTATCCATGGCAGGATCTTGATGCAGTCATCACCAAAAAAAAAAACAAAAAAAAAACCAACCCCACACAAAAAAAAAAACCAAAACCCCAAAAAACCAACCACCCCAGCATTATTTGGTAATAACATGTTAAATTAATTCACACACATGAAATGTAAAAAACAGCTTTTAATAGAAGACATGCTGCAATTTTATTGACTGAAATTATTAGAAAACAAACAAACCCTGACATGAAATAGTGTTGCCATAGGTTAACCACACCTCATTTCTGTGAAAGGAAGAGACGTTTGCCTAGAAAGAGAATGACAAAACAGCCTCTCCATAGAGTTTGCTTCTTTCTTCATGGACAGAATAGACACAGTATTTATGATCACAGGAAGAGATCTAACCAGGACACTGGAGAAAGCAGCTGAAAGCATAGAACGGTCTAGGTTGGAAGGGACTTCCGAAGGTCGTCTAGTCCAACTTCTCCTGCAGTCAGCAGGGATATCCTCATCTAGACCAGGCTGCCCAGAGCCCCATCAAGCCTCACCTTGAATATCTCCAGGGATGGGGTCCAGCTACATCCCTGGGCAACCTGTTCCAGTGTTCCACTACCCTCATGGTAAACAACCTGCTCCTAACATCCAATCTAAATCTGCTGTTCTCTAGTTTGAAGCCATTGCCCCTTGTCCTGTCATCAAAAGCCTCTGTAAGCAGTCGCTCTCCATCCTTCTCGTAGGTTCCCTTCAGATACTGGAAGACTGCTATTAGGTCTCCCCAGAACCTCCTCTTCTCCAGAATGAACAATCTCAGCTCCTTCAGCCTATTGTTGTAGAAGAGTTGCTCCAACCGACTGATCATTTTCATGGCCCTCCTCTGGACCTGATCCATCAGGTCCATGTCCTTCCTATATCGAGGGCTCCAGTCTTGAATCTTCTGGCTGGCTGTGTCAAATCATCTGGGGAGGGCAGGTGGTGAGCTGTCCTTGCCACTGTGAAGGGTGGATTCACCAGTGCTTCACTGATCAAAGAGTTTGGGTGATATTTGGCTGTTTTCTGCTGAGAGGAGAAGGGAAGAATAGAGATGATGGTGCTTTTCAGGAAATCAACCCAAATGTTAACCTCACTTAAACACAGTGAGTTCTATTGAGAACTTAAAAAAAAAAAATCAGATTCAATATTGCATTTGTTTTCAAACCTAATAGGTATGCTTAGCTTGAAACACAAATTCCTGCTCATCACATACATGGAAGCAGGAGAGAACTCTCTATCCTGTAGCTTTTGGGGACCTGTGTTAGACAGGAGCAAAGACAAGATGCTAGTCATGGTTTCTCCAAGCGCTGCAACTCAGGGACACCTGGGAGCACCAAGTTGAGTAGTTCATACAGTACTGGAGAGATCAAATGCAAGTCATCAAACAATTGTCTCTCTTTCCTCACGGATCATGCTGGTTCATATCCATGCTAACATACTCACTTTTCATCACTTCATCAAGTTTCATATCATATAGAGCTGGGGCTTTTGGGGTTTTTTTCTGCAGATATCTTTACTGTTTCCTGGAAAGAGATCCTTTGCCATCCTTCATGAATGGGAAATTGCCTGGAATCCCACAAGTAGATATTAGCAATAATCACTGTCGGGAAGGAGAGGAGCCTGCAAGGTGGAAGCACTCTCAGACCAGCAATAGGATCCAGGCAATGCACACAGACAAGCACTTAGCTCTGCAAAGCAGACAGCCTTGATTTGGCACCTCCTGAGAACAGGGACAAGACTACCATCAGCTTGAGTAGGGGTGACATCTCATCCATCCAAAATCCACTGACTCCTTCATAATGTGCTGTGATAATGACCATTAAGAAAAGGAAAGCAGTATTTTGAATCTAACAAAAACCCACAAATTGACTGTTACCTCAGGAATCTCTTGCAGCTCTAGCTACAGAAGAGATACATCTCAATAGGGCTATGTGAGTATTGTCACTACAATCACCACCAGTTTGTGGGAGCAAGTATCCTTTCTATTTGAAGACCTTCTCTTCATGTTTGGCATCCAGCTATTATTAGCATTAATGGTATCACATACACTTCATACAAGGAAAACTCCTCTGGGAATATCATTATTTGTTATGCTCACTGGAAAAAGAAAAAATCCACCAAACAAAGAAAAGCTTCCTGAGTGGATATCTATTGTATCCAGTTTTAAAATTCCTGCTTTGCTCCAAAGAAAATGATTATGTCTTTGCCACTTTTTGACACAGACCTGAACTCAGTATTCTGAACAGGATTATGCAGAATTGAATTACATTTCATCTCCTTCAGCAATCCATCTTTTCCATTTCTGTTCATTTGCTGTAGCTGAAAAAGTATTGAGTACTGCAAGATATACTTAGTTTTCCAAACCATGCAAGTCATTATGAATGGCCTTGTGTCCAGGTAAAGGTTAAGGAGGTCCTTTGTTGTTCTAGCTTAACTTGTCCCTGACACTGCAGCCTAATCATTCCACATAATAACAGTCCTGATACACAGGCCTGAGTCAAAGTCACAAGTCAATAAATCCATTCCTTCCTCCCTTTCAGGCAAAGTGTTGAATAGCACTGAGTGTGCAGTGTCACAAAACCCTGCAGTCTATCACATCAAGGTCACCTGGTATACACTGCAGAAAACTTTCTTTCTTTAAGTGCCTCACACATTCAGAAGGAGATGATATGTTGTACAGACTAACGAGTAGGTGCCAGATCTTTCAGAGGAGATTAAAATAGGGGCCTGACATAAGAATACTTTTAGTTACACTTGCTTAATATTCTGCTTGTTGTTGCTCTGAATTAGCTCAGGCCTGGGGGACAAAATCTTCACTGCAGCTTGGAAAAGGCCAAGCCACTTGATGAGGGCACAGAAAGCTAGGACTGCCTTCTCTATCAAGATTCCTTGTACATGCAAAGCCAAGCCATATCTGAAGGCTGGTGGACATTATTTGCCAAGGTTCACTGTACATTTGTTGTCTATCCTAATAGTCTAATTTAAATAATGTGAACCCTTTGTCCTGAGAAAAGAAATGCAGTACTCCATACTGAATCATCACTTTGCCTTAGCTAAAAAAAATAACAAAAACAAAACCTAAAAAGCCACCAAAAAGCCACCCAAACCCTTAGGTGGTGGGTCTCTGGAAGAACACAAGACTGAGTTACAGTTTGTTTACTTTGTTAAGGGACTTATAGCTCTTCATAAATTCTTCATAGATTCTTGTGGTGGACTAGGAGGGTGAGCGCAAATGAACAAGACTATGTGCACTTTCTTGTTGTCTAATGCATTTCCCAGAGAAAAATTAGTTGGGATTTTCAACTATCTGGGTTTGGGGGTTTGTTCGTTTTTCTTTTTTAATTCTTAATTAGTGGCTGCACATGGTAGATATCAAGCATGGGCTTACTAGAAATATCTAGATGATGGTGTTGTATGTTATTTTTTCATGCCTCGTTGCCTTCTGCGTCAGCTCCATTTGGCGACGGATTTCCTGTTCCTAGAGTCTGGGGGTTTTCTTTACCAAATTGTGCAGTGGTTTCAGGCTATTGCCAAATGTCCGCTAAGGATTTGGAAAGAAACTATTAAACCCATTTTCACATTTGCACAAAGGAAGACTCTGAACCCTGGACTCCAGCAGTGAAAGGCTAATGCACTAACTCACAGCTTCACCCTGCTCCCCTTTCATCTATCATTTCAACCTGTTTGCAGTGTCAGGGAAAACAGAGGATACCATATCCCAGCCAATTCAGGGAAGCAAGAGGCTGTGAGAAGGCAGTCATAGATACTAGGATTTCTGAACACCGTTGTTCTCAAAAACCGACCTCTCACACAGCATTTCAGGAAGCTGAAAGGACACTGTGTGGAAAGATCTTGCAGTCCCAGAGCTGCAGCTCATATGCAGTTATGCTGTGAGGAAAAAGTAATATAATTGAGATGCCTGAAACCCAGCTAATTCCCATCCCTCTGGAGAGCACCCATTTTTGCTAGAAATTTTTCCTTTCCATATCAATTATTTCCAGTTAACATAACTGTTGACAGGCTGGTGTCTAGGACAAAGATCCAGAAACTTGGCATGTGTTTAGTCAATTTTGGTCATTTATCCATGAGCATGTAGGCCAGCAGGAAGGTGCCAAGATCCCTCATCAGAACCTTTGCCATGGCAGTTTGAGATGGGATTTACAAGGTATGCTGCAAAATGTTCTTGCCGTGCCCTGGAATCCAGGAAACTTCTGTTCAAGTAAAACTTCCAGAGCAAATATAGAGCAATGGAGACTAAAAAGAGTCAAATTACGATCCAGTAAGTGGAGTCACCCCTGCCTTTTTAAAAATCCCCATACTTCAAATTAAGTGATAATTGTCCTCAGCATGTGTATATCCTGCAGTCTGCATCTCCGAAAGAAGAGCAAAGATGGAGAGTTTATACCTGTGCTTATTACAATCTGCAGCAATTTTCACAAGGAAAGCAAGGTAAATCCTTCCCAACAAACACTAGAGCTGAGCTCTCATATTATTGAATTATTATGGATCTTGTATTTTATACCTGAGAGAACACAAGTCTAACACACTCAACCGTCTCTCAGTGAAGGAGGATCACCAAAGCAACAAAAAATTAGAGACATTATGGAGTTACCACCCTGCCTTAGAAAGGAAACAGCATCAATGAATCCTGTGTGCTTGCAAGGCCATTTGTCATACCCTCGTAACTGGTGTGGTATATACTCATTATATATTGCATTCTGTTGGATGTGACACTTCTTGCAGTTGCAAAACTCTCATGACTCAGCCCTTACTTTTTTGATTTACACCAGCCTATCCTTGTTTTTACAGATCTCTCTGGTGTGGTTGGATGACTGCTGGCTGCATGCTTTGTAACAGGAAGAATATTTGAAATGCATTTCCTTAAGATCTTTGAAGCCATCTGCTGTGTGCAGATTGCAAACAAGGTATGGCAGGTACCCTGCTAGTTTTGTTGGAGAGAAAAGGAGTGGCAAACTAAACAAAGTGTCAGTATGTCCCCCCACTCCCGCTGCCCCAGAATGAAGACTTGTCTGTGCAAACATTTAATCACGTGTTTTGTTACCAGCTTTTGTGAAGGTAGCATACTGAAGATCAAAGACTAAATATTAAGACCACCTATTTTAATGGCTCTGGGAAAAACATCTGGAGAGAGAAGTTTTATGACTCTGTTGGCTCATGTCATTTTGAAATGTTTTCAGTGCAAAATTATGTACCTCTCTTGTGTTTTACTTCCACTGAGACAAGCTGCTCAGTGGCATACTGGGATGCCATGCCACAAATATATTCATTCTGCTGTCACCCAAATATCAATTCCCAAAACTACCTACAACCAACTTCAGAAAGTTCATGGAATTAACTTCTAGGACAGGAAAGTTTTGCCAATGTGATCTCTTGCTGCTGCTTCCTACTGCTTCAGTCATTCACTGCTAAGTGGTCTGGAAACCACCTTCCTATTTCTGCACATTTGAGCAGTAGGGGGTGAAGGCCTGACCACTATAAAAATGATTTTCACTATGGTAATCTGGGCAACATAAAGAGAAATTTTTATGAACAGACAATCATTATTCCTGCCCATGTCCACAGTGACAGTGAGATTACAGAATCACAGAAACATTCAGGTTGGAAAAGACTTTCAGGATCACCAAGTCCAGTTGGTAACCCTATTCTACATGGTGCACCCTAAAGATGATGACTGCACCTGGAGCTACCTGTTACCCTTGCCAAATACTTGAATGGTGCTCTAGCACCTCAATTAGTGTCCTGCTGTCCTTCCAACATGACCTCTATTCACACGGTTGCACCATTCACTTACAGAATTAAAGCTCATGTATATTGAATTCACAACTTCTTGATTAAGTTATTCAGCATGCAAAAGCATCTCCCAGTTTCCCATCACATGAGGAAACCTTGGTTTTGTAAGATTGCATTGAGCCTCTGCAGTGACAGAAAGGGCACTGGCACATAGCATTTTTTTTCAGAGTAGTCATGCAACTTTGAAGCAAATTCCTTGATTTTCCACACTGATGGCATGAGGCAGTTCTGGCATTCATTGCCCAGTGGGCATTAACCTTCTTCCTCTTAGAAAAGTAAATCAGAGATTCTGTTCCATCGAGTTAGCTAGCTCTTGGTGGGAACATTTTGATGACTAAGTCTAGTTTAAAGTCAGTCCTGTCCATCACATACATATAACTCTAGCAAAGCTTTCTGATGCAATACAGTTTGCACCCAACTATTTCTTAAAAGTACATCATCTCTAGAGATTTTAATTCAGAATTTTTCTCTCTTCACTGAGTAGATAAAGGAGACTGCAGTGTCAAGGCTCCTGACACAAGTGGCTCAGTTACTTCCCTAAAATTGAGTGAGCTCTTAGCCTCACTGAAGTCAAAAGGAGCATCCCACTTACCACAATGCAGTCTGTGGTGCAAGCAGTGACTCTGTTGGCCCAGAAACTGACTCCAGAGACAGCTCCTCTACATGGCAGCATGGAACAGTAAACTCAGGGTCATCAGGGCAACTCTGAGTTTGCCTTGTAAAAATCCTCTCGGTATTTCCTTCAGCAGAATATTTAATCATGAGTGTAAATTTGTCAAATATCATCTCTGACCTCCAAAGCTTTTATTGATTACACTCGAGTCCATTGTGTTGCATTACACTCACCCAGGCTACAAGGGAGTGAAGTCCAGAATAAGCTATAAAGTCCAGTTTTAGGAAGAGATAAGAAATACTGAATTATACTGTACACAGTGCACCGAAAGTCTTCAAAATTCTGAAACTCCACACAAAACTGAAGGAGACAACAGCCTCTTTCAAATGAATACATAATGTCTGTGGAAAACAGTGAACAGCACTGCAATTGCATCTCAATAATGTTTCCCACAGTAAAAAATAATAATAGCAAGATTTAGATTATAGGATTCTGCTACCAGAACTTATATCCCACTTTCTCCTAATCACCTGTAACCAAAGAGAGGGGGAAATGGGAATTGTAACATGGAAATCCTTTCAAGAATTCTTACACTGCTTAGTTCTCGTCCCAAATGCATCTCCTTTGCACACAAATCCCTGAGTGTCATAGGGAGCCTCAGCATTACAACAATACACCAGCAGAAAATACAAAGCTCAACCGTTTGGCTGAAAGAAGGAAAACATTCTGTTTTTCAGATTGAATGTGTGTAAATTAGTTTTGTCTGGTTTTCACCCTCTGCTTCCCAAAGATTTCCAGGAGATTGAATCACCTGGAAAAACTCCACATACTAACCTGAAGAAACGTTTGTTCCTTCTCCTCACTGCAACACAGCTGCATACTCTGGTGTGAACAAGAAGGCAATACTGATAGGTGGGGAAAATCAACCACGACTTGAAACAGCAGAAAACAGCATTTTGTAGTTGGGAGCGGGAGACTGGAGCTGAGAAGACGGCAGGTGTTTCCTGTGAGGATCCTGACAGTGGGCATGAGAAGCCTGAACTTCTTTTTTCCGTCCTTCCTCTTTGAATGGAGAGCCTAACTATTTATTGTTTTCTGAAAACTGTTCTGACAGACATCAAACAAGACTAAAAACTCATTCTTCGAAAGCTGTCTCTGCAGCTTGAGTTACAAAAAGAACTTGAGACTTTTTATCTAAATTTTAGTGAGACTGAGACATAGTACCACCTTCATTGTCAGGCTGTGACAGATACATGGGATTTCTCCATGGGAAAGAGGAAAACTGGTAACACCTGCAAAGCCTCACAAATTTGGGTTGTGACATTATCAGTGGGACAACTGAAAAAAGACAAGCTGGGGAAGGAGGGAGGTGGGGAGGCAGATGCGAGTCCAGCTTCTGTTTTCTTGCTTATTGTAGACTAGCAGCAGCATGAAGATAGCACATGTGGGCAGGTTAGCATATGGGAGAAGAGCTGAGTTAGGCCTCACCTAGCTCTGGAGCACAAGAAAGACATTAACCTGTTGGAACCACTACAGAAGAGGGNGAAGGTGAACACCTTCCCTATGAGCACAGGCTGAGAGAGTTGAGGTTGTTCAGTTTGGAGAACACTGCAAGGAGACCTTAATTCAGATTTTCAGTGCCTCAAGTGGACAAATAAGAAAGATTTTTACCAGGGCCTGTTGCAAAAGGACAAAGGATAGTGGTTTTAAGCAGGGGGAAAAAAAGAGAGATTCACAGGAGATACAAAGAAGAAATATTTCACAATGGTAGTGGGGAAACATTGGAACAGGTTCCCCAGAGAGGTGGTAGAAGGTGGAAGGAAACATTCCAGGTCAGGTTGGATGGGGCTCTGAGCAACCAAACTTAGTCAAAGATGCCCTTGCCCACTGCAAGGGGGTTGGATGAGATGACCTTCAAAAGTCCCTTCTGACCTAAAGCATTCTGTGATTCTAAATGCCCCTGAAACAGTGAGGTTATTGCAGAAGTGTCTGGCTGAGATCAAGGTTTGACTCTCTTGGTTATTAGCCAAGAAATAAGGAATGGAAACAAGGCTAACTCTGCTTTACTGGGGAAGGAGCACAGGCTGCAACAAATGAATCTCTCAAGGTCACCACAGAACAAGGCTGTGCCAAAAGCTGAAGAGAAGCCACAGTCCTGGCATGGGGCTGCAGCAGAGCCCCAGCTGAGGCAGCTAGCTGCACCACAGATTCTGATAAACTGACTATCCTGTGCTCTGCCTATACTACCCTCTTCTTCCCCACCCCACATACCACACACTGAACTTTTTTAAAGTAACACTGACTCAGCAAAGNAAAAAAAAAAAAAATTATTAAAATTAGGTTCTTGTTGAAGGGAATGGAAGCAATACAGCTGTGGCTGTGATTAACGTAGTTCAGGACTGAACAGAATATTGCTTCCTCTCTGCAGTATTTTTAATTACACTCCTGATTTTATATTTGGAGACTGTCATAGACCTGTTCTGGTAAATTGTCAAGCAACCACAAGTCAAATATGTGTTAAATATGAGAATAGACTGCCATTTTTATCTGATTTGTGGTTCATTCACACTATGTTATCTACTTTTAATTAAATACCATAAAATACACATGGTCAGCAGTTTGACTTTTCATTTCCTTACAATGTCAGTAATTCAGCTTGATTGTTGCCACCTACCATAGAATTGCATTTTAAAGATGTTACCCCTGCACAGTGCAGATTCAGTATCAGAACTATTTAAACTAGTTGCTAAAAATAACTGCCACCTACTTAGCAGCAGCTCTGCCTTTAACAGTCACATGCAGATTCATGACTCCTTGCCTGCCTGATGAGGACAGGCAGCCTTGGGAGGAATCACAACAGCCTTGATTTTGGAGAGGGCTGGTGTCAGTTTTTGGTTTTGTATGAAATGCTTGTGTCATCTCCATGTTGATTGATAGCCTACCTTGTTCATTAAAGATACGGCTCAGATTTTGCTAAATTACCCCAGGCATTGAAAATAAGAACCTTCCTACTGGAAGCATGTTATGCATGGGCTTAAAGTTCACTACTTCATTAATAACACTCCTCAGCTGGACATTTTACATGCTTCCCTGATATATGACTGTTTAGGTGGGGTTTTTTAACCCTACTGCTACTTGTTTAAAGGGGTCTAAGTCTTTTTCAGCATTATTTTATTCTTTGTCTCCTAGATTATACTACTGCCGTCCCCAGATTGCCCAATCTCATTGTACCAGCTAGATTTCTTTGGGAGTAACTGGAAAATTTACTCTGACTACTGAGAAAATCCACTAAATTAGTAAGAGCCACAATGGCTGAATATCTGTAAGAATAACAGAGTGCACGTAACAGCAGCATCATATCAGACCAAAGGCAAATCCGTGGCTTGTCATCAACATTCACAAATATCAGTTACCCAGGGAAGAGGAGAACAGACTGACTTTTACAAGAATACTTCTCTCAGCACCCTCCCAGCCTCTAGCAATTTGCAGTACATAGATTTTTCTGAGCCAAAGACAGTGTCTTTGCATATAACAGCCTTTGATAATATTTTTCTCCCATAAATCTGAGTAGCTTCTTTTTAAACATCTGAACACCTTCAGCATCCACAATATCCTGCAGAAAGGAGTTCCTTCTGTATGCCAAATGTGCCACAAAAGAGCAACACTTTTTATTTGCTCTGAAGCCTTACTCGACAGCTTTATTTGATGTTCCTTTACTCTGCATTAGAAGAAACAATGAACCATCATTCCCTGTTCTTCATCTCAATGCTAGTAGTTATCATTTTGCAACCCCTTGTCATATTCCTGCATCTCTTTTCCAGGCTAAAAAAAAAGAGTCTATTTAATGATTCTTCAAACAAAGCCATTCTCTTACTCTAATAATTCATTTTCTGTGTCTTTTCCACTCTGGTTCTACCTGAAGGTTTGGAAATAAAAACAAAATATTCAAAAGATGTGGGCAAAACATGATGTTTAAAGTACTAAAGAGTGTGTCCTCTTTTGTTTTGTATTCCTTTACTAATAGCTCCTAACACTCTTTTTTTAAAACAAACACTAAGGGCAGAGGTGATGCTTTCAAGGTACAATATAACTTGCAACTTTTTTTTCACAAGTGATAATATTCAATTCCATGCTCATCATCATCAATGCAATGCTGGGACTTTAAGCCCACCTCTCTTCCTCTTTATATCCACAGTGAATTCCATCTCTCACTCTATTGCTCAGGGATGCAGGATAAAACAGCACTTTCTCAATTCTTTGCAGTCAGCCCCTTCTTTTATTCTCTGAGTAAGCTGGCATTGCCTCCAAACTTGTAATCTTCTTGCCCACCTTTTTTGTTTTTATAATTTTTATTAAAATACTGAAAATACAACTGCAGCACAGAGCTCTACAAGACTCTGCAGTGGAAATTACCTCTGTATTCCTCTCCATTGTTTCCCATCTTTTAAACAATTATTTAGCCATGTGAGGAACTTATGGAGGTTGTTTCCTGTAAGACCCTCAGGTGAAGCACTTTGTGAATTCCCTGAAGACCATATCGCCCAGATCTCTTTGTTCATTTGCCTGGGAACGCCTTCAAAGGGCTCCTAAAGATTTGTGAGCCTTGCCCTCACGTTTCTTTCTTGAACACACAACTTCAACATTTTGAAGGATGCCTTCTTACTTCTAATAATATCTTTTACCCTATGATTTGTCATGTCAGCTCCCTTTTGGTCTTTCTGAAGTTATTTGAAGAAAAACAGGTGATGAACATTCCCTCTGAATTGCTTAACCAATAGCACTAAGATATTTACAAGCTATCAACAGTTAAGTTACAGAAAATACATTGGGGGGTGGGGAGTGGGGGTGGTATTAATATTTTATGCTCCACCAGTGAAAGATGTAATCACCAAACTAACTCCCAGGTGTCAGAAGCCCTATGCTGTCTCCCTTGGCCCACATTATAAAGTACATGGCTATTTCCCCCACACAGGCAGACTGGCTTCTGGACTATTTTTACATGATTGATTGCTCCTGGCATAATCTGAAGCAGTGGTTACGAGAAGACCAAGAAGAAAAGCCACCTATGCTGGCTATCTGCTCTACACTGGTTGGTATAATTTAGAGAAGTCTTAATCTGAAGCAGTGGTTATAAGAAGACCAAGAAGAAAAGCCACCTATGCTGGCTGTCTGCTCTACACTGGTTGGACAGATGATGTCCAAGACCTGTGGCGCTTTATGTGGCTGCTCCCCAGCACCAGGACCTCTCTCTACAGTCAGTAATAGTAGAGCTTTATCCACTTTTGGGTGCTAGGACTCAAAGATGCATATCAAACAGCTAGAACTTACATAAGATAAATATTAACTAAGTGGCACACTTGAAGGAACAAGGGTGTTGGTCCTCGAAAAGAGAAACTGAGGAGCTAAGAACAGTCTCCAAGTTGTAGTGGTTTAGCAGTTATCTGCCCTCCTCCCCCCCCCGCCTTTGATATAACCCAGGCTAGGACTCAGAAACCCAGAAGTTGATAAATGAAGCTTTATATTTACAGCTATGCACAATATACAAGCAAATATTTACAATGTATAACAGACATTTACACATATATACAGTGAAAAGTTAATACAGAAACACCGCACCCCTCCCAGATATCAAAATCCCTAAGGGGTTTTCTAACCACCCCTACCACCTTTCCCCCCTGCCCCAATCTTATCTCCTCATCTGTTGATGCAGCAGATAGGTGGAGGTAGATCAGCCAGGGAGGTTAGCAGTAGGAAAAGAAGTTAGTGGAATTATTGAGAATTAGCTACTAAAGGAAGGGACAAAGGAGACACGCAAGAAACAGCCATAGCCCAGAGAGGCCTAAAGCACTCTGACTTATCTATATTTGGGTTACAACTCTTAAAACATTTTTTTCTTTTTATTTCTCAGTAAAGCTCTGAGTGAAGTGACATCATGTGTTTTCATCTCTCAGCCTATAGTCTATTTTTTCTCACTCAAATCCTCCAATTAGTTGAAACCAGCACACAAGTGTACAGAAGACTCCTTCCAAGAGGGAAGGAACTCTTTTATTCTCTCTGGTCATAGTGGAAAGGACAAGAAAGAATGGGTGGAAAAGGAAAATCAGTTGGGTGCTAGAAAATTCTTATGAGAGTAAGCACAGTGACCAGACACCTTTAAGAGTAAATTAGAGAAGCATCTATTAGAAACTAAGTAGATATATCAGATCTTGTTCGGATCAGTTATCTCTTGACATCCGCTCCAGTCCTCTTTTCTATGATTTGTAAGCCAAATTCAATTGACTTATATAACCTTCAAATCAAAAACAGTTACTGCCAGCACAGACAAATAAAAATGAATGAGAAAAAAACAAACAAGATAGTCTTAATTTGGTATATTTCACTGAAGAAACAGAGTAAGAATTTCCAGTGGCAGAAGAGTGACCTATGGAGCTAGAATTATATTACAGAAAAGCAAGAAGTTTAAAGCAAGTTCATAATCCATGAAAAAGCATCTTTCATAATCCAAACAATCATACGGTTGGAACAGGAGATTTTGTTAATTTAAAGAAGAGAATCAATGTAGAAAAGAATCTCCCTATACATAAAAAAGGAAAAGTATAATTTGGGGTTGATTGTAGATTATTATGGAATATGTACAAACACCAAAGATGCAATACATAGGCAAAACTGAATGTTTCTGGTTTCTGGACAGATAGTTAAAATGATTTTTTCTCATTTTGCATGAAGCCCAGGCCTTGTTCCACAAAGGGAAAACAAATGAGCAAAGAAAAAAACTGTCACATTAACTAACTCCTCTATAGTTTCACAAGCTTGAAAGACCTCATCTCTAGTACCTTGAGGTGACATTTTCCAGGAACTCATTTATTATTATGAATCATTTTCTCTAAGGGTGAAAAAAATTAAGATTCCTTAAAAAAAAAAAAAAAAAAAAAAAAGGCTATCCTAAAAGATTGTGACAAGCCAGCCTAGCTTGTCTGGTATGTAATTCCACACAGCATCTTTTACCTAAATAATTGAAGCCATACCCCTCTCTAAATAAGAACTTACTACTGAAGAACAGCAAATAACATCTAAAAGCATGTACTTGGTATCTATCACAACAAATTTTGATGTGAAGTAATATTAGAAGACATGATTCAGTAGTTTGGGTATAGGTGTTGAGAATCTCAGGATTGCACAACACTGGCATTATGGGGCAAGGAGAGGCAGGTTTATGCCCCACAGTGTACTTGCAAATGCAGTAGAGACAACTATTATCATTGTCATCCTCCTTTTACAGCTCATATCTCATCTCAGATGGGGTGAAACATCTAGATAAATGTAAAGCACTGAAAATGTCACCCCAGCTGATTCCTTTCCCAGTCTCTATCCTTGCCTTTTTAAAGGTATTTCCAAAGAAAAGGACTGTAAATTTTTGCTTGAGCAGAATCAGGTGGATGTAAGCACTCTCTTTGCACAAGAGCACCTCTCTGAATCAATATCCGTTTTGGCCATTTTAGACACAGTGAGGGTTCCCTCAGACTCCAGAGTGCTTACACTTTCCCAATAGCTGAAGAGCAAGGTGAGGCATGGTTTGTGATGTTCTCTCTTTCTCAGGCTTGGGTAGGACAGTAAAGGCAAATGCTTTGGAATATTAAAACCAAATATCACGAGAAGATAGGCAAGGGAAAGATAATGGAAATAAGTTGGAGAAGAACAGCAATGTCAGTAAGGAAAACATCTGGATAATACCTGTGTCAACAAAATGGTCTTAGAAATATGGCAGAGGTCTAGAAGATGTAACAGATGAGCTATACTTTTCAATGTTCCAGTAATTTTGACAAAATTTTCTGACCCTCAGCAATTTTGTTTCTATCCTGGGAATAACATTTTTTGAAGTTTGATTAATCAGTATGATAAAAAATACTTTCCTGAGTGATGCTCTGGAAGGTGACATTAATGTTCGGTCATGGCAAATCTGTATTTGAAAAAGGACTTTCAATATAGGTATTCATACTTACTGAAACCACCACTAACGTGGTTTGTCATGAGCTGAAAAGAAAATATGTTTGTAAAAGGATTACAAAGGATATCATGAGGTAATCTCAAGACGCTAACTGTGAGTCTGACATTCAGGACCAAACCTGGTCCAGGCACAACTGGTGTATCTACATCCAAATAAACAACAGTTGCATCAGGACTGAATTTAGCCCCAAGGACTGGAAAGTCAAACTGGTTTTAAAAGAAGGTGTTTCTGGTAACGGGGACACTTCCTCTCTGGGCTATATCACCTAAAATGTGACTAACATTAAAAGGAAAAGCAATGGGTCTGCTGTAGCAGGGTGCAAAAGATGGAGTCTTGCCTGCTAATTTAAGGCTTCCCAGGATTATTTTAATCTTCAGAATTTGTTTAACGCCAGATTATCCCTCCATATGAGTTACATTTCCAGGTGTCTTTAGGTAGAGTCTGATAGTGTTTTCTGACTAATAAATTGTCAGTGTTGAAGGCTTGCTCCAAAGATGACTGGAGTTAACAGGAGCTTCTGAAATTTGTCTTACAGACAGGTTGACTGTCATCTTTTCTTTCAAACCCATGGTATAGCTATAGGCTTAAAGCAAGTGTAATTGTGGGGGTACAGTAGGAAGAAGCACGAACTGTTGCTTAAGAGATGAGATGAAACAAAGAGAAAAAGATTCTGTGGCTATTGCCCAAAAATATTAAGATAATGATTAAACTAAAACAGTCCAAATGCACAAGATGTTTTATGCTGCTAGGCAAGACCAGAGCTGATATTAAAACATTATACTCTGAACATTATAATGTGTTCAGAGTAGAGGGTTGACAGCACAGTGCGAAACAGAAGAGAAGCCATATGGTCATAGTTGATGGTCAATGGAGAGAAAAAAATTAGAGAGAGGAAAAAAAAAAACAAAACAGAAAGTACAGAAAAATAAATACACTTTTTAGGGGTGAAATTTTAACTGTCATACCTCTCTTGTGCACTTGCACAGGAAATTCTAAGCTGATACCCCACTGTGTTCAGAATTGCTGTTTACACCTGAAGTCAAATCTGAGAAATTTTCTAGATGCATTCCTTAAGGATAGTGCAATGGAAAGAAAAGGTTTCTTTCCTAAGTGAAGGAAGAGCCACAATACTGAAAGTAATCATCAACAGTTTGGTGACTCATTGATCCACCTGTGCTGCTGGTGCTAGCATTTTCCACGTCAGTTTGAACATATCTGATTTGAACCACAGAAAGGTACAACTTCCACCTCAGTATATATGCTGAACCTCCTTGGAAGTCACCACCACAAGATGTGGGCAAGATTTAGGATAAATAGGAAACAACTTGTTCAACAAATAGCCTTGCAAAAGCAAGGAACTCAGGAATTATCTCTGTTTCTTCATTTTTCAGGTCTAAAAACCTACTTCTCAATTTTCTACAGTAACAATCTACATCCCTGATTTATATAAGGAAGTAGATGAGGGGAAAAACTAGTTCTATGTTAGAGCAAGACAGTATAAAATTGACTGCAAAAAGGGAAGCAGTTGTTTCTGTTGCAGATACATTAAATATTCACATACTCTGTGCATTACTCTGTCATACAGGAACTATTGGGGTAGTGGGAACAATCTTACCCTATGTCTGCCCTAAAAGTAAGTTAAGTAATTACATGCCACAAATATGGCTGCACATCATCCTCACTACAAGACAATGGGAACCTGAGCAGCACACCACATGTCTATGCATGACTGGAGATGGATAGCATGACATTTATTAACCATGCACATAATTAAAATCCTTTAAAAATGTCCTCAGAACAAAAATAACATATCTTGAATTCCACTGGACAGCTCAGGCTGCCATCCTCAATAAGCTTCCTTACAGAGAGCTGCACAGCTAAATCACTGGTATGGAAGGAACACTCCAGAGACTGGTCTTGTATCATCAGCCCATCTGCCTAATCAGCAATGAAGCAACACACACCAGAGCTCCACAGGCACATTAAGGTAGCACAGGCACACATGCAATGATATAGTGAACACAATCAGGGAACAGATCCATGCCCACATGCCCCCTTCCCCCATGCCTGGGTGCCAGACATGGTCTAGCAGCAATCACCTCAAGCAGGGGAGAAATAGTTGAGTAGATGCCACTGCATCATTGTCAACATCAAAACTTTCCTCAATAGGAGTCACCACTGCTCACATGTGAATGTGAGAAGAGATTCAGTATTGCTACCGTAAGGGCTTTGCCTTTACTAATACCAGTCTGGGACTGTGCTTGCAAGGCACAATTTTTTCATCACATTATTCACTGAGACCCTGTTAGTTCAGGGGATACAGCTTAGAGCTCCAACCTGACTTTCTCCCAATTATTATTTTCTGTCTAATGTGCCACTCCAGTCACTTTTATTTAAATTATTGTCTTTGTAAAACTTCTCCTATAATTGCTGCAGGAGAGATGTTGCTATTGGCCTGTCCACAGAGGACTTTGTACTCCAGCCTGACTCCAATGGTATATTAATAGAATAACTGAAACTGGGTTAGGGCAATGAGTGATTCCCAACCAGACAGCCCACTAGCTCTCTATGACTAAGAAAAGCTCCTCCTGTATAGTTCTACTCATCTAAAATTAGAGAAGAGAGAAAAGGCCTAATGAAGAACCTGCTTTCTGTATTGCAGACAAAGATACTGCTTGTAACCATATAAGTACTCCAGATATTCAAAGCTGTCTTCTCCTGGAACAGTTATCTATAATGTTGTCTGAGAAAGATGCATTTGTAAAAGACTTATAAATGTTTACATCAATGAATACCTACTCATCTGTCATCAACTCTCCCAAACATCTTAAATTCAGAGACAATAATACTACTGCAACAAACTGGCATCACAGGTAAAGAACTGGAAGGCACAGAAGTAGCCAAAGTAATGTATGAATTTGTAAGCTGTTTTGAATTTTGAAAGTTCCCCTCTCCCCCAAGTGAAGTACATCTGAAATACATTCAGACTTGTGCCTCATGCTTGATGAAAACCATCAGTGACCATGATTTCATGACTTTCTGAACCAGAGAAGCAGGCAAGCAGATTGCAGCAAGTGGCTTGCTAAACATTGCTGAAAAGCAGATGGAGATGCGGGTAGGACACAGAAATCAGAAAGACAAGGATCCAGTGCAGGAAAGGAAGCCAGAAAGTGAAGAAGGCAGAACAATCCATGGATGCTCTTTTAACATCAGTTGTTTGGGTAATTCGGTGAACCTGTCTACACTCAGCCAAAAAGGTCTAATCACAAACATCTGGCAAAATCCTCAAAAGCTTCCCAAAATCTGAAAGACACCAGCAGGTCCTAGCCTTGCTGCAGGCTTTTAAGAACACTGTGAAGTCTGCTCCTCACCAGCAGAGACAGCCTAATCCCCCTGCACTCCTTCATGTTCTTCCTCCTTCCTGCCTAGAAAGGGTACCCAAAGACACGGAGGAAAGAAAAGGACTCTTTTCTCTCTGGCAGGAGAGAAACTGAGAGGTAGAGAGGAGTCAGCCCAGGTAAGGAGAAAGCCAGCCCAGTCAGATGGCTTCTATAGGTTCAATGCATGACATAGGACAAGTTTCATCAGCCCTGTGGACAGGTTCATGCTCACTGAACACTTGTCTCATTTCCAGCAAAACCACACTGTCAGCTTACCATCACACCCACCACACTGAATCTGCAACATGAGTACAAAATCATTCAACTTTGGCTGGCCTAAAGCACCATCACCATCTTCCCAAAGCAAGACCTTCCCACTGCTAGATACTACACATCTCAGAGCATCTGGTGAGCTAACATCATCCAAATTTATTCCACTGGAACTCGCTCACCCTGTGCACACCCTGGCCAACTCCATTACTTCTGAGGAGCAAAGCTCTTGGCTGTCATGTGTCTTTTAAAGCAAGTTAGTAAGGCCGTGTGTTTGCAGTTCCCAGTCAACTTGTGTTTCTTCTCCAACATCCACACACCTCTGAGTCCTGCACTACAGCAGTGCCACTAGCTGCAACAAACCTGCTGCTGAGTGGATTTGTCTATATCCATAAAAATTAGTGTTGCAGCTCCACTTAACTTAAGAAGTTTTGCTTAGGAAATTACAGCATGGCATTTGACCAGGTGTTTCGAGCAAGCCGGAATAAGTAGGTGTTGGCAGTGTGGTTTTAATTAAGCAGGTAAAGCCTAGGTGAATGTACACTGAATGGATAGTGTTTCTTTAATTCAGCATTGTCCCTCTCCTCAGCCAGGGCGTAAAGGATTGGCCTTAAAACTCTTATAACTAAGAAGCCAGTCTCACGACCAACTACATAATTGATTAAACACAACTGTGGACTTCCATTATCAGGAAGTGCAATTTTCCCGGTGTCGCTTCAAGTCTGAAATACCTCAAGGGTAATTACAGACTGAGATGCAACATAGAAAGCTTTGAAGTAGGGAAAGAAAAGATTAGGGTGGCTGAGATGATCTGCGCCTGTTCATTTGTCCTTCACGGCAGAGACATTAAGCCGTGTAAAATGGTGCCCCACCAGCAGTCATGGGCAGCCCCAGGGGTCACGCCAAAAGCACCACAGAGAAGTGGCCTCTTACCTCTGCAGCTCTAATGAAAGTTTTATGCAGCTGTGCTCCTCTTTGCCTCAGATTTGGCATGCCTCACTGCCCACCACCAGGCTGACCACTCGAGGCAGTGAGAAGTGCACTTTGTCTGACCAGCTAAATAATTTACCCCAGAAACAATTATATAACATAGCACACTAGGCTTAAAAAAGAACCTCTTTAGCATGTGAGGAAAGAGGCACTGAGGAAAGAGGCACTAAAACTAATTCAGAAATTAAGAGATCCAGTCTTTATTTCTAATTAATAACAGGTTAGAAGTAAAAACCGCTATTAGTGACAGAATGTAACAAGGAAACCAAACCAGCATTGTTAAGAGGGCTATTTAAAGAAATGTTAATGAATTGAATTTGAAGTTCTTCTTAGTCAAGCAGGAAACAACTAATGGTTTAAAGGGGAAAAGTGAAGCATTATTAAATGCTGCATATTTATTATGCCAGTGACCAGTTTGCCAGAGGCTTTGAGGTGAGAAGGGAAGTTCAAATCCTTTCCATTGCATTTACAGCTACAGAAAGGTAAATTCATGGGTTTTCTCACATACCATACAAAGGCTTAGGAATTTGTTTGGATTAATAGCATATTGTAGAAGCATAACACTCATACTTTAAAACTAACAAATTCAGCGAGAGCACAGAATTATCATTTAACCATTACTGTCTTCATAAAAACAAGTGCTTTTAATGCCTTGCAGTACATCCTTAAAGTGCTTTAAAAGCCAACAATTTATCCTGCCACAACCTACTTCCTGGTAGGCAGGAATCACTCAGTGCAGTTCAATGAACAACAGGGAATTAAGTGACTCACCCAGGGCCATGGAGAAAGTTGGTTTCAGAGCTGGGTGCAAAATGAGTGAGTTCTTGGGGTCTGCTACTGCTCTAAGCATACTTTAGGTAAGTCAGTCACAGTACACTACTAATGAATAATTTTGGATGTTAGCATTCAGGGATTCCACCTGTTTGCAGGTACCCTCCTGCATTCAGCTGTGTTGGCTTATTTTATGTCAGTGGAGTGCTGGCAAACCATCCCCACACAATGAGAATCTATGGTAGACTGCAAAATGTAAAAAGGAATTGTTCAGCTAATCTGGAACATGGCAACGTGGACCAGCAGCATCCCTTTGGCACTGTCAAGCAAAAACTCACAATTAAAGCGTGTTTACCTGTCTTGAATATGACAATGACAACCCAAACATTACATAATGAAGCTCTGGACTGTGGGGGGTCGACAAACAGCATGGCAGAGCCAGACCTGGCACCATGAAACAGCTTTGAAAAGTGTTGTATGGCAGTTTCCACTCTTGTCCCAGGTCTGGGATCTGCTCCAGACAGGTTCCTGTCCACAGAGATAGTCCTGCAGAGGAATGTGCCAGCAGATCCAATTTATAGCTGGACTGAAAAGGTGCTTTGATTTATACTGTATGCTCAGCAAGACTCTGTACCCACCATCCTCCACCACCTCATCTCAGATGCACCAAAGGCAGCTCAGACTCCAAGAAGAAAGTCCTAAGAAACAGAATTGACCTGCCTTTCTCAGGTGCGTCACCTGACATTTTCAATTACATACAAAAATATGAACAATTCCTGCCCACTTCTCCAACATATGCAAAAGTTTAGCCAATGCCAGGTCCTAGATGTTGGGGAGAAACCTTGCTCTGCCTGTAGAAAGCACACAACTGAGTTACCTCCAAATTGAAAGCACTAGACATTTGTGGGTTTAGTACTGAAAGGTTCAAACTCTGTAGCCAGCTCAGATATCAAAACAAGAATGAGATACTCAGTGGTATTTTGGCACTGTAGATACATCCTGGTAGAATGGATGCACCAACCAGAGCTTCCACCACACCTCGCACCTGCTAAGTTTTCACCTTTCTGCACAGAGGTACCCACAGCTGGTATTGGCAACAGGAATTCCATATCATGTAAAGGAAATAGACAGCAGAGATTCTTTTCCCTCCAAAACTCTGTAGCTAACAGCAAGCAAGAAAAAGTAGACAATTTGTGAACTGGATATCCATGGAATGTGAATCATTAATAAATATTCACAGTTATTGCAATGGCACCTTTTAATCATATCACATTCCTTGTCTGGACCTGACTCTGCAGTAAGACCATTTTACTGCAATCATGCTCTTTTTTCAAACACTGGAAAAAAGTCTAAATCAGTACATAAAAGCTTCCATTAACAGAATTCAAGAGGTCAAATCCAAATTCCAAATAAATATTTGCTGGATCTTATTTATTTCCACTAGATTTTGTATTAGATAAATGTGTGCATATCATATGTTAAACATAACATCCAAACCCCAACACTATCTCCATACTTAGACCTAAAAAACCATTACACCTGTAGTCCCACCAAAAAAAAAAAAAAATTAAACCTCCATAACCATAAAATTTTCCTTGCAGGCAAAGAACAATCAGCTAGAATTAAGGAAATATACTATCCCATAGCAACCCAATTTTTAGATTCAGCTGATTTCAGTGACTGTTTAATCATGCATGTCTCCCAAATATCTTTAAACTTTGGATTTGGATATATCTTCCTGATACATGTAGGTCAGTCCTGTACAAAGAAAGCAATCTTCATGAAAAAAAGATACAAATGCTTTAGTTTAATAGCAGCCATACCTGATCACTTGAAATTCTGTATAATTAAAGTGTTAACTTTCTAAAGAGACTCTGATGTTTGCTCAGAAGAGAGGTAAAGCCATGGTGTTTGCAGATATCATTTCAGATGTATTGCTTCCAGGGAGTATTTTATTTGTATAAACCTCAAATCCTTCTCAACTCCATGTAAAAAATAGATTAGTCTCTTGATAGCTTTGAAAGTCATATCACTCACAAGAAAATTAATAATGTATTACAAACTATATAAATTTTAAAAATTAGAGGAGGTCAGTTGTAATGGTCTGAAGACCACTGCCCAGCCCTGTTCACACCCAGCTTTCACAGAAAGTTTAACATCTTCACCTCTGACAGTGCACAGATGTATAGGTGCAATTATTCCTGACTTTCTGTTAAGTCCCTGGTGTCCCCAGCTGCCCTGTGGACGCAGAAGATCAAAGCTATGAGTTTCAGGCAAAAGCTCAGAGTGGCCAAGGGCAGGGGAAGAGAGTGTCAGGGCAGCTGTTTCTTGGTGCCTCTAGTCCCCAGTGTGATCTTTAGAAGATGCTCTCAAATGCTTCAGCACAGCTCTCATTTAAGTGGGCTGTATTGCAGCCCAGTGCACAGTGCCAAATCCCAGGTAACTGGATTGCACCCCTAAACCTCTTTGGAGCTGAGGCTCCTTATATCAGCATGCAGGCAGGCAGCTGGATTTGGAAATTTGCCGCACCATAATAATGAATAAGTACTGAGTCTGAGCAGATTTCGTTACAGAGTTATGTCAATTGCTTCAACTCACATCAGTGGTTAAATGGTGTTTTAGAAGAATACAAAGAGGAAAGATAAGAAAATGTGCATTTGCAGGATAAATATGTAACACATTGAGAAAAAGTGACAATGGGATAATCTAGGCAGGTCAGCCCAGTAGCAAGGTTTGCTCTCATAAGGCTAATGGCCAAAAGAAGTAAAAAAGTGTTTGATGCTAGAAGCAATAGAATTGGTGGCTTCAGCTGCCTAATTAAATCATGTGACTTGTCCTTCTAAAATGTCTATGAAAAGCCTGCTAATGAAATAGGGAGGAAGCAAGAAGGAGAGTAAGAGCTCAGATCCTCAGTTTGGTGAAATTCCACAGATTTTGGTGAGGATGCACAGAGAGCTTCTGTGATCCCAGTGACACCAGAGGAGTTTCAGGCTGTTTCCAGGATTTCTCTGCCTTTTGGTTAGAGCCATCACTCTGAAGATCACCTGGAAACAAATTTCCAGTCTCACACTCTTTGGGGTTCTGCTAGCACTAGTCACAGCAATAAATGCAGCCTTTGTCCGAAACAGGAAGTATATGGCAATGCAAAAAATGCTATTTTATTTTACCTGTATAAAATCTGAACTAGTCACTATTCTTTTTCAGTTTGGGGAGCAGAGCAAAGGGAAAGAAAGCCAACCACAAGTCTCCTTCCTCTGACAGCAGCAAGCTCAGTTGCTGTGAGGTGCCACCTGAAGACATCAGCATTTCCAGTGGAGCCTCCAGAGATATCAATAGCCTCCCAACCTCATTTCTAAAACATAGAGCAACACGGACATTTCCTCTGCAGATGCTGCAAATACTCTGAAAAATAGCAGAGACCAGCTTTTATGTGACTCACACACACACACACAAAAGAAACTCACTACACTACATGTAATCACTCCCTCTGAGAAAACAAGTTGCAATGGGTTGTGTCGAGCTTCCTGAAGACGGGATAATGAGGGAACAGAATATATGCCATGGGAGTTCAAATCTGAGTTTACGAGCACAACGCTACTCACAAATTTTGAAATTCACTGCAAAATGCTGCCTAGAGTTTTTGTGGCATCCAGAATAACCATAACAATGCCTTCATAATCTCTCACCAAGAAAATAAAAGCAGCACAGATCAGAAATAAAAGATGTGCTGCCTTCTAGCACAGCTCTTATAGCTTTGCTCTTTTGCATTGAGTATTGGCTTTTTGCACAACTCCAGCAGACACATAAAGCTGTAGAAAGGAGCACGATGAAATAAATGCTGGGAGTATGTAACATTTCTGTGGCAGCTGGGTCCAGCAGCCAACAGGTCCCTTATCTGTGTGTGGGCAATGCCATACGCAGGATGTGACAGCCCTGAAGGAAACCAGGTGTTACCCTGAAGTGCCAAGCTCTTGCACAAGCAGAGCTACATGCATGCAGCTGGGAAAGGAATATTCCAGAGAGTGAAGAACTGAGGTCATAGCTGGTTTATCCTGAGGATCTGCAAAAGTGAGCAAGAAGAGCTTCTCTAGCCCATGTTCAGATGAGCAGTGCTCACATGCTTAGCTTTCAGCACAGAGAACAGGCAGAGGTTATCAAGGATGGCTCTGAAAAAACAGCTTTAAAGACAGATTGTGCATTTAAGATAGAAATTAATAGAAAATAATCACCATAATAGAAAACTATCACAGTCAATCCATCTACTGATTATAAGAGACTATTATCTGGACAGGATAATTGTGATTTTAATATATTTCTTAAATGAAAACATGTCTCTTTGTTCCTATAAAGGTTGGGTTTTGTTTGGTTTTTTTTTGTTTGTGTTCCATCTTATCTCACTGTTCTTTGACTGTGTGACACAATGCTGAAGTTAGAGTGTCAAGCATCCTGGAGTCTTAAGTGTCTTTGGACCACATGTCAACACACAGACTACCAATCTCAATACACGTTATCAAAATGAGATCTTTTCTCAACAGTTGGCAATTACACATTATGCAGATACACACAATTGGTGACACCATATTGTTAGATTTTGGTACTCGCTTTTAACAATGTATTCAATTCTGAGTGTATTTTATTCATGGCCTCACTTTAATTCTACCATTTGTTTCTCAATAAATGCAAAATAATAAAATCCCAAATCTTAGTGTGTGTAGTATTTTTATTGACCCAAGTGTTCTGCTAGTAAACACAACTTTGATGGTTTCATGAGTGAAAGTTTATTAGGTTGTGTTAGTTTTAAAATACGATCACCAAGGGACCAATGTTGAAACTGTTTCTTACAAGACAAACTCAGTTTTTGGATACTTTCCCAGCACAAGCACCACAACGAAAGGAAAATAGCTATCCTGAGTCATGACATTGTGCATTCATTCTTGTAGTGGCAAATGTTTAAACATTTAATACTGTCTGACACTTATACAGGAAGAGAACAAAAAATTGCTTTGAAAGACCTGTTTGGTCTAGGATAGTCCTCACAAATAGTTAACCCAAAACCTGTCCACCCAACTGGTAGACAGCAGGCTGCCTGTCACAATAGTATCTAGACAATTAGTTATCTAATACCTTAAGCTGCTTCATATTTTTAAATTAATTTATCTTTGTTTTGTTTTGTTGAGCTATCCTCAGACTACATCCATCACTAAGAGTGAGAGAATTAGGCCCAAATGGCTCTCCCCACTAAAAACTTAGTGAACCAGCCCAAGGAGAGACAGGAGCTCAGATCAAGCATCGGAGGTCCAAGGCTGTTTTCCAGCATTACTGTCTCAAAAAACAAGGGTCTCTCCCAAACATGACAAAATCAGCTAACCAACATTTCAGAACTGGCAGCACATTTAGAGAAGTGTCACATCCCAGGAACCCTCTCAGCAGAAATGGGAAGCAGAGACTCAAACCACAGGAGCTCTTTGGAAATACCCTCTGCACACCAGACCCCTGAGCTGCCCAAAAATTACACCACACTAACCTGACCCAACTTTTAGAAATAGCATGCAAGCTCTTACAAACTTTAACTTTAAGCAGTCAGGAGAAAAATCTTACATCTTACCCATATAGCAGCAATGTCATTCATAATCCCAAGACTTTAGCTCTCCTCTCCAACCAATGGGATCAGACTCACTGGCACCAGGGCAGCCCCACAGATCCTTACAGATCCACACAAGTGACACACTGAGTTTGCATGCCTCCCAGGGGACCTCTCCTCCTCTCTCTTGCCTTGAGGTGAGTTGTGGCTGGTGCAATATCTTTGCTAAAAGTCTTCCAAGTGTTCATAAGACCCCTCAAAATAAAGCTTGGGGGACTGTGAAGAGCATTCACTAGTGGTGCACAGGGTAGTGGGGGAAAGCATCACCAAGGGAGGCAGGAGCAAGAGCTGTGCTGTTCTCCTGCCCACACACCATATTGTCTTCCTCCATCAAACCTACTCCACAGGCTTTCTATGATGTCAAACAAGATGAGCAAGGGGGACCCAAAAAAAACAAAACAAAAAAAACCCACCACCACAGAAAACAAACAACAAAAAAACCACAAAAACACAAACTAGTCTCCTGAAAATGTCCTGTCCATTTCCACATGCACTAGTGAGACTGAGAGGTTGCTGGTTAGTTTGTCATATATTTTTATAGGCTTTTCTGAATGGTTTTAGAGTTGACATAGTAACTGACTGTTACTAGAAATAAACTGTAAGTCAATTCCATGCTTCCATAATTCACTGCCCAGAGTTGTTCAAAAAGATTTAGTGATACTTGTGATAGACAGCAAGCCTCTTGATGTTTTCATTTTCACTTAGTGCCTGTAATTCCTCAAACTTGCTGACCTCTACAGAACAGAATGGAAAAGGGCTCCGAAACTTCTTGGAAGGCATTAACTCTCCAAAACATTTGAAACACTCTCTTTTTGCTTCTTTTTCTTTTCAGGGCAAAAAAACCAATATGGGAATAAAGTAATTGTTGTTTTTAAGACAATTATTATTTCCATGACCAATCCTGTGGTTGAAATAATTTATAATACAACAAGTTAACTTTCCTGCCCCAAAAAATTATATTTTTGTGACTTGGGATATAAGTTCTTCTGACAACTGCATATTGATGTTTCTTTGACCAAGCACCCCTGTTTTGAAGTTTAGTCTTTCAATAGACATTTCTTTCTCTCCAAAAGCTAACAGCTATATTTTAAAAGTTCCAGGTCTAGTTGTAAAAGTCCACAGACAAATCTGTGCCTCTGAGGTCTGCTACCAGGAATGGTGGTTAGCTTGGGCAAACATCTGAATATCCAAATACTTGTATACATTTGCACGCCTGGCAATTGTGCGTAAAATCCAGTGCAGGCAACAGCACCAATTCCTGCACAAGGAAACAGATGGTCATGAACTGTAACAGTAGGAAGAGGTAACAAGCAAAACTGCTGTTGCTGCTCCTCTTAATGCAAGGTTCCTGGGACAAAAGCACCTTGATAGTATCAGCAGGGATCTGTCATTACAATTTAATTACCACAACAGGCCACTGACATTCGAAACTATTTATCAGATTCTGATCCTGAAGGTGGACCAGAGGCCGTTTCTCCTTCCCCTAGAGGGTCATTTTTACCTTGGCAGAAAGCTCTGTATAGTTAGCATTGAGCTGGTGTTGCACGTGGAAAGCTGCCCACTTGTTTTCTTTGCAGAAGAAAACTTCTCCAATAGTGCTAAGCATCACAGAGGGCTGTGACCTTACCACCACTGTGGAGCAAGTAGGAAGCAGACAGGATTTGTATATAAATAGGATATTTTGGGGGATAATTTAAAAAAAAACCCAACACAGGAGCCTGGCTCACAAGACAGGGGGTAGCAACAACTAGAGACAGAGCCTTCCTAGGGTGTCTTTAAGCAACCAGTTTGGAGACCAGCCATGATTTTAACCAAACCAGATGGAACCACCTCAAGCAAAATCTGATCCTGCAGCATTTGTAGTAGAGATCACTCCAAAAGCTACAGGTATATCACAACAGATGGAGCATGATTCAGCTTTATACCATGTACATTCACCCACACAAATTGTATCCCAAAAGTCTTTGCAGGCAAAAAAACCCCAAAAACAAAACTAAATAGACACACACACATTCATAAAAATACTCCTAGCAAAACAAGAATAATATAAATTGCATTAATATACTTCAATGCAATTAGACACCAGGTTATTAACAAAGAAGTTTTTAAAATAGGAAGGAGAAAAAAAAAAAAAAAAAAAAAAAAAGATAAAAAAAAAAAAACACTCAAATTTGGGTTTTCCAGGAACCTCAACATTCACCTTTATTTTTAATGTGCACTAACCATTTAACATTATTTTATTTTGCCTCTTCTCCTAAAAGAGAAAAAGAAACTGCAGGCTTTGCACACCCAGCAAAACAGGCAAAGATCTTTTAAAATCTGCCTATCAAGCCAGTGGCTTAGCTGAAAATCAATCAGATAAAAGAAGCCAGCACTGCTGACACAAAGCCATTAGCTTTTATTTGGACATTTTCACATATTGTCTAAACTTTGCCTTTTGTCTAGAATGTTTATGGCACACACCACCATTTACTCACTTGTAGAGGAACCCCAGAGAGGAGGTCAGTTGTGACTCAGAAAAAGGAAGGAAAGAGTAAGTTGCAAAAAGATGAAATGGAAAGCTGATGTGCCTTCTGCACTTTTAGCTAGAGTGCAGAAGAAGCCCCTGCACACACAGATGCAAAACTGGAACACACATTTTTTTATTACTCAGGCCTTTAGTTTTAATTGTCTCTGACAGTATAGGCTAATTAAGGATGAGTTGGCAGGATGAAGATCTTCCCAGTTCATTTGAAGCTAGAAAAGGTAGAGTTTGCTTTGCCAGACGCTCCAACTCACACATTTGGAAAGAAAAAAAAAACCCAACAAACAAACAAACAAAACCACATGGGTATCATTAATCACCTCTGGTGCAAATGCTTGTTTTGTATGGGTTGAAAAGTAAAAGTAGAAGACCAAAAAGTTCCCCTTTGGCCCTATCTCTGACTTTCAAATAAAATCAGTTACAACAGCTCCACTTGTCTGGGCTTTGGAAAGATAAATACCAATAAATACAGATCCTGAACTGTACCTAGAGAAAGTCTTAGGCATGCCAGTCTTTCAAGAGGTCCCTTCCTTTTATCTATAATTGATCCTCTTCACCTTCAGATTGTATCAAGGTCAAAGCTTAGTTAAGAATTAATTTAAAAATATATTATAGACACTTTTCAGTATATGCTGTACATTTTGCAATGCAGGGATGATTACAGATTCACAGTCTCAAAACACATTAATTGTAGAAGTAATCAGCCTAGAGTGGTGAGCATGTATTTCTTACAGATGCTGTATGGGTAAAGGAGTACCTTCCAAACAAAGTTACCATTTTTTCGTTATGGGTTGTTTCTTCCATCTGTATTTTCAAACAAACATAATTAGTACTGAGGACTGAAATGGGCTTGCAAACACTGCTCTGGAGCCAGTCAATAACATTCCTTGTAGCTGAATATAGGGAAACTCAGCACTTGTAGGATTCTACTGTAAGGAACAAGAATGGGTCTCAGACCTGCTCCACTCAGCCCTTTGGCCCTTTTGCCCACCCTGTAAATCCATAGTAGTAGCAAACCACCAAACCAAATGGCAGCCAAGACATGTAACAGTGAGGGAAGCCTCTCACTTCACTATTATTAACTGACAGTCAGGCTGGATCAACAATGAGGGCAAGCATCAACCCAGGTCAGCTGTTGAAGAGCATGGCACAGCATATTTCGAACAGGTAGGTTGTTCCTGATCCCATTTTTAATGGTCTGATAAATACTTTGAGCAGTATCACTGTGTGTTTTCTTAGCAAAAATCCACACAAGAGGGAAGGTTAAATTGAATGTTCAAGTTAAATTAGAGTATATTGAGTAAGTGTTCAATACTGCATTGGAGAGAATAAAGAGGTCTTACTTGATGCTGGGTGGGGACTTTTCATCTGAATTTTCCAGAAAAAGAACCTTTACGGTCCCTTGTAGTCTCAAAATCTATGCACCTAAAACTCCAAAGAGCTTACAGCCTGATTTTTCAAAACATCTCCCCAGGAAATCAAAGTAAAGAGTGTGGCAGGCTCCAGGTCTACTGTGCTGTCTGATCCAGCCTGCCACTCTGCTGCTGAACTCACTTAGGAATGATGAAAACTTGGCAAAAGTGAACTGTGTCATCTTAAAGTAATAAAAACTAAAAAAAAAAAATAAAATTAAATTAAAATGCCCCAAACACTTCACAGCTCATAATAAACATTATAACGAAGCCTCTAATTTTCCTAATGAAAGAATGTACTATCAAGATAAAAGTAATGATTTATTAGATTTTCAAACATCACAGAAATAAAATACTAAATCAGTCTAGGCAGTAACTATTCCATCTGAACTTGCAATCACTAACTCTTTGCCAGCTATAAAGAAATCCTAACAACTCCATTTAATTCCATAAGCCTGTCTATAATCCAGTACTAAACAATAATTGCTACTGACTCATTAAACAGGAGTTGAAATCTTTCCTTCAAAACACCTGAAGACATGAGGAGAGGATGATCAAGAACCTGTGTTCAAGGGGGAAAAATGCTCTTTAAAA